>JASDQU010010603.1:229384-248915 GCA_032191745.1 Picea mariana | reverse complement strand
ATCAACAGAGACAAGGAAAGCGTTTACAAGTAAGTATATCATTCTTCCTCTTTTGTCCATTCAACACTCTAAAACTAGGGAAAGAGTAGTATTCTGTCACGGTTTGTTCCAGATCCGGGTGGATCTGTGGAGATTGGTCTGTGTCCGCACTCACGAATTTATCCTTGAACAGTCAGGCTCGTGATGGGGCATTCCAGTGGACAAATTGTATATTGCGGAACTCTGGGCACTGTTTGCAAGTCGCGGAATATTCAAAACACAATTTTAAGGCCGTCAGTCCAGGAACCCGCAATCGAAAAAGTGTCCAAGTATGGAATAGGGAAATGCTGGCCCAGACTTGTTTTCGCTAATATATTGAAAAATGTAATAGCTTTCCCATTACCTGGGAAGATCTTCTCTACATGTTTCTGGATAAGTTCTATAGGGATGGTTAGTCCTCGAGGCTTTTTCTTATGAATGATGATCTTTACGGTTGTTGCATGATTGTGTCTTATCATTAAACCTTTGGTGTTGCATATTTGGAAAGAAGTACGAGGATGGTCGAAACATGAAACAATGACTAGGAATTGGATATTTCATGAACCTACCAACATGAGGATCCAAAATAGGGTGACAAGGTCTCCCCGGAAGACGTGAGGCCCTGACGATCAAATTGTAGCGCTCAGAACATTTGAATACATAATGTGTAACACAGAAGAGGGGACGATGTCGGAGTCTGACAGTAAATTTGTATATGGCAGAGGTCCGGGTGCCAATTGTTTCGTGCCAGTGTGTTCAATTGTCACTAGTAAGACCATAATCAATGTATTTTGGGAAGGGTAGGAAGTTAGTGGGGATGGAAGGCAACGACATATACTTTGAAAAATTTGTGAACCTTGGTAGAGTGAAGGTTGCGAGTTGGAGGAGTCTGCAGTGGAATTGTAGATCATAGAAGTTTTGAGTGCAGGATGTATATCACGGAACAAGAAGCATCAGAGTTAGAAGGGGCCAACCCGACAACCGCGGCCATAAAATTGGCTAAGTATGGAAAGGAATAACGATCGTTAGAATTCATCATGTGAGGATATAGATGGAGATGAAGATATGTCATCCCACCAACCCTGGAACCCGCGATCATAGAAACACGACTAAGTATATAACCACAAAGTGATAATAAACGAGAAGAAGAAAAGGAAAAAAGGGCTAAGTATATTACAGAACAACATCTACTGTTCATCTGTTAATGCAAATCTTTTCAAACCCTTGGTCAGTCCTCACTAGTAAAAGCATAAGTTGCAGATCACATAAGTTATTTGGGTGCAAGATGTATATGACAGAACGGGGGAAATAAGTGTTGGATACCGCAAACCTGGGACCCGGTGGTCAGATAATTGGCTAAGTATTGAAAGGGACCACGGTCGGTCGGGATCATGGTGTGAGGATATAGATAAATATAAGCATCTTTCAATTTGTGAATCTAGGAGGCTATGACCATAGAGATGTGACTAAATATAGAACCACAAAGGGATAATAGAGGGCGAGAAAACAGGGAAAATTTAAAGAGAAAGTGTTTATATTTATTCCAATAGTATTCATATTAATATATATTAATAGATTATTTCTGGTCCAAATGAAAATCATCTTCCAATTTGCATGATGTTGTTGGTTCACAAATTTCGTTGAAACCCATAAGCAACAGAAAGGAAAAAATACACACACACACACACACACACACACACACACACATATATATATATGATGCAACATTTTTTATATGCACGGATATTATCAGATAGAAGAAACTACAATATATGCAAAATATTGAACAGGAACATGACGTCAACACTTGAGTTACCTTGTTGTAATAGAGTCATTAATTCATTCTATTTACGGGATCCTGAAGAATCAAAGCAGGACGGGTCCTCCCATTTCTTTCTTTAAGTGTAGGGCAGGTGCCACATAAGTATGGCCTATGACAAATTATGTTTCCATGTAAAATGTAAGGAGCGAACATAGTGGAAGTGCAGGGCAACATAAAGAAAAGCTTGTCATCCATGTTTAAAGACACACACAAAAAAAAGTACAAAATAAAATAAAAAACAACACCAGAGATTGGAAAAAACCATACAAAAAAAACTCAAATATTCTATATTCAAATAAACTGGGTTACAAAATACAGCTGAGATTATTTTCCATAATGACTACGATTGGGCTGGTCACCGACAAAAAAAAATAAAAATATATGTACAATAATGAAGCTTGTTGACAATCTTTTATAGCTTTCAGCTTGACCATCAAATGCTTGATTCGTAAAAAACAACGAGTTGAATATCAATTTTGGGTCTTGGACTTCATTGGTGCTGCCAACTAGATCTATCCCAACTTTTTGAATAGCTCATCTCTTCTAGATATGGCTTGCCTGCATTGGTTGGTTACTCAACATTCCATACTTTGCTAAGTGTTAATTTCCCTCTGCCGTCGAAAACTTGGGGTTTAAGGTGCCTTCCTTGTAATATTCCTGATCATTGACATCTAAGACAAATTACAGATGTGATTTAGGCCCAATTCAAAGACGATGGAGCGGTTTTATGTGACATCATCTTTGGGAGAAATAAATCCTATTAGCCAACAAAAGATGAGACAAAAAAAAAATTGAAATATGTTGTGACTGTTATTCTCCATGTATTCAATCATCTGTTTGGTTGAAAATCCTGCCTGAAGATTTGTATGTTGAACTTCTTTGTTTTATTACTGTAAATTGGAAGGGACATCCAAGCCAGCTGCAAAATGTTCCTCTGTTGAAGTACACAGCTTCTTCCAGCAGCACAAATCTGGCAAGTGTATCAAATGTTGCAGATCACATCATAATATATCTTTCGTCGCAGGGGTGGCAGACATGGCGGGCCAAAAAATGGTCTGAATGTTCGGAAGTGACGCCAAATATTACTCCATGCCCGAATACACTCAGAAGGAAATTATAAAATTGGAGACCAACGAACGTGAGAAACTATAGGTGCATTTGAATCAACATTATAAAATTACATAACGTTTTATGCCAAATTTGTAACAGACTTTACAGACAACCAATTTCTATGTCAAAGAGTGTTGAGCGACCTCTGGATGCAGTAACAGACTCGACATACAATCAACTTTCGATCTCTACTGATACTAATGTTAAGTGCAAGAATTCGTGATCGCAAACTCCAGGTAGTTTCACCTTTAGGCATCCAGACTGGTGGTGACCCTAGGCTCTAGATAGCTTCGGCTTCGGACATTGACATTGGTGGTGGAAATGGGAACAGTGCTATTGAATGCACTGCGACAATGCAATGAACAAACATGGTTGTCATTGTCAAAGCACTTAGACTGCAGGAATGTTAGACCTGCAAAGAACATCGACTTTAGTGTTGCTTTTTCATGACAACTACAATGTTTCTTTGATTCCATAAATATTTGGACGATGGGTATCCTGTGCGATAATGACCTTGACATTAGGCACATGCCAAAGATCTATTATCTGATATTGCAGTGTTAATGCAATTTCCATAGTGGACGAAGGCTTAATTGCATTGGCACAAGCAATATTAATTGTGTGATTAATTACCATCCTTGAATTGCATGAATCCCAAACAACGCCTAAAATTTTTCGAACAACCGTGTGTTCAAAAAATACATTGTTCTATAATTTAAAAAATAAGAAATTGTAGGTTGAGAAAATTTTGGAATACAACACTACATTAAGGTCTCTTCTAAAGAATGAAATAAAATGATTACATGAAGGTCGTAGTAAAAGGTGATTTTCAAAAACCAAATCATTACCTGAATAGGCGAAATTTCTTGTAGAAGGTAGTAGTATAAAGTAATCCTCGGAAAGTGTTGCAAAGTTCATAATCCAGAATTCCTTCCCATTAACTTTTCCCAGTTACATGTCCATGCATGCATTAGAAAGTTTTGAGAGGGTCGTTCCCTAGTTATATTCCCACCTTCAAGTAGGAGGAGAATATTCGTGCAAAGAGGGGCAAGCTCAACGACCCAGATGCATCCATATGCATAGGAATAGTAAAAAACATTGTGCAGTGGCGATAGAAAGTTGATTGTATGTGGAGTCTGTTACTACATCCAGAGCACAGTGAACAAACTTTGACAAATAATATGACCTTCTGTCAAGTCTATTACCACACCCAAAAGTAGCTCAACAAAATTTGAAATAGAAACTTATGTAATTTTAGGATGTTGATTCAACCATCCATATAGTTTTTCATACTCGCGACATTCCAAATTTATAATTTCCTTCTGAATATATTCATGAATGGAGTAATATTTCGTGCCATTTCTGAATATTACAGACCGTTTTCCAAGCCACAGTATGTGTGAATCCTCTGACGAAAGAGACATTCTTGTGTGGTCTGCAGAATTTGATACACTTGCCAAATCTGTGTTGTTGGAAGAAACTATATACTTCAATGAAGGAGAATTTTGCAAGCGAAATGAAAGTCTCTTCCAACTCCCAACAAGAAAAAAAAGAATATCAACACAAAAATCTTCAAGAAGGCATTTCAACCATACAAAGCATCGAATACAGGGACAACACCAATCACAAGACACTTGATTTTTTTTATTTTTTTTGTCTGAGTTTCTGTTGGCTAACAGAGTTTTTTTTCGCTCAAAGCTAGCGACACATAAAACCATTCCCTTGTCTTTCAATTGGGCTAAATGGCATCTCTAAGTCGTCTCACATGTCCATGACCAGGAACATTACAACGAAGGCACCTTAAAGCCCAACTCTTCAATGATAGAGAGAAATGGGAATAAGTATTTAAAATCAAGGCTAGAGGATGATAGTACAATCTTCCGTAGATTTTGGCTTAATTTATTTTAATGGAAGATGCCCTCAATATTTACTCTTTTTAATGCAAATATTTTCGAATATGTGTGTTGAATAGTCACCAATAGCATGAGTTAACATTCCCATATGCAAGCATATTCTCAAATATGACAACCTATAACATATGCACAATGTTAAAGAGGGACATGGCGTCAAGACCTCTGTGGATGGCAACGTGGTGGTATAATATTTCACTGTTACTGTGATGATGCCTTTAAAAAACTAAAATAGCCAACACTTTTTTCAAATTCAAAATGGACGCATTTTTTTTTTTACCAGATCCCATAATATTCCCCTGTTTATGCATTTTAATGGGAGATGTCCTCGAGCTTTCTGCTTATTAAAGCCAATATTTTTGAACCTGTTTGGTCGGTTGTCACTACTAAAATCATAATTAATGTGAATTGGGAAGGACGGAAGGTATCGGGGATGGAGGGGAGCGAAAAATGCTTTTAACTTTTCTAAACCCAAGAGTGCGTGAACCTGCGAAACTTTGAAGACTCGACTAAGTATGGAAAGGAAAGTTGGACAAACGAAGTCATCGTAGGTAGAGACAGGCTTGCGAGTTTGAGGAGTTTGGGGCTGAATCGCAGAGCACAAAAGTTTTGGGTGCAAGATATATAGCCCGAACATGGGTGACCAGAGTTCGATAACACCTATCTGCGAACTTGTGTTCATAAAATTAGCTAAGTATGCAAACAAACGACGGTTGATCAAACTCATGATGTGAATATATAGATGGAGATGACGATTTTTCAGTTCGCCGCACTGGGAACCCACGATCACATAAATGTGACAAAAGTATAGAACCAGAAACACATAATAGAGGGTAAGAACAAAAGGGAAAAACAAACAAGTTTAGAAGAAATTGGCTAAGTATGCAAAAGAACTACGGTCGGTCAGACTCGTGATGCAAAGATATAGATGGAGATGACGATTTTTCAATTGGTTACCCTAGGAACCCCCGACCACATAAACGTGACAAAGTATAGAACCAGAAACACATAATAGAGGGGAAGAACAAAAGGGAAAAATGGACAAGCTTACAAGAGGAAAAAGAAAGGGAGAGAAGAATTGTATCGCTCACACAACAACACTTAGTCTCATAACTATGAAACCATAGAAAGAAATTAACTATGGGAAAACATCGTCAACTATGAAATATAGTTGGAGCCCGACAAACTCTGGTTCAAGCCATAAGAGATGTTGTTTACATCCACCGCAAAATTTTTCATATCATTTTATCTTAATAGTATTTTCTAGGGAGCCAACTGTAAAACATGTAACAACAGATCCAACTGCAAAAGGTCCAACTGTAGCCACAGGACCTCAACCCTAGAAAGCTTAATCAAACAACACTAAGCATAATCCAACGAACCAAGAAGCAAGCACCACCCAGCCAACCAGGAATGTCGGTGAAGAACAATATTGGCCAAATACACTACACACAAGATTGTATCAAAACAATTAGAGGAAAATGTATTGTGACACATCTATTAACCAAATATTTCATCTTGTGAGACCTGTCAGATAAACATTCAAAGATGCCAGGACCATCCAAAGGCCTACCACTATGCAAGCAATTAAGAAAGGTGCAATTTTCACAACAAGTATTTTTCAATACTGGGAGCGATCAAAATCCTCTTGCAGTCCATCTTTGTATGTGATTACTACGACCAGAGAAGCAACACTGTAATGTTTTCTTCGACTCATTCCTGATTGCCAATGTTCGACACACAAACCTCCTCCATCACATTCACAGTGACGCATAGGAAAAGGAAATTGTATTTTCTCCTCACATACAAAGATGTTCTGCAAGAGGATTTCGAATCAGGCATCCCCAGCAGTCAAATTTCCCACCTGCAAACTACAAATAGTAAGTGAAGCTAAACACGACACCCAATCCGCTCGTCAACAGGGAATGACAGAAGGCCAATGTTCGACACAGAACCTACCTCCAACACAACCACAGTGACGCATAGGAAAACAAAATCATATTTTCTCCTCACATACAAAGATGTTTTGCAAGAGGATTTTGACTCAGGCATCCCCAGTAGTCAAATTTCCCACCTGCAAACTACAAATAGCAAGTGAAGCTAAACACAACACCCAAACCCGCCCATCAATGGGGAACGACATAAGGGCAGTTCCAATCGCGGTTGTAGAATCCCAAGCATGCAAACTGCAACAAGACAAACAGACAAACAAGAACAACATGAACATGCAAATAAGAAATCAGAGAACAAGCAAGAAGCAAGCATGAACCAATGAACTAGCAATGTCGTTGAAGAACAATATTGCCCATATTCACTGCAGAGAACATTGCATATAAAAAAAAACTGGAAGAAAATGTATTGTAATAGGCCTATTAAGTAAACATTTAAGGTTGTGAGGCCTATTAGGTAAACATTTAAGTCTGTCATAACTTCTCTGTAAACATTTAAGAAAGAATGCAGTGTGGTAGGTATCTTACGTACGAAAAAACATTTATTATATTATTTTATAACAATAAAAAAAAAATAGTAACAATAGTTTGAACAATAGAGGCTATGTAAAAAATAAATATATTCAAAGGACAAACTAATATGAAGTCAACTAATAAAAAACTGACTCTCTATCTTCAAAACTTTGGATATCCAAACATTTCAAGAAAAAAATAAAAACTCAGAAATACCGTATATGATCAAAAACTTTGGATATTCTAACATATCAAACATTGGGAATAATGAAGCTGGCAATAAGACCTCGAATCTGTTATCCAATCAGATCATGATGGAAAATCAATGTTTTTAGTTCCCTAGTTCCAACAATAGATATTGTGCAAATATTTTTAATCAAAGCACAAACTAATATGAAGTCAACGAATTATCGATCGTTATAGTCCCTCTACGCCTTCAACAGGGACTAATAACATATCAATTTAACCAATTGAACTAATCCTTAAGACTAAATATATACTTTGTATTTTATCTTTTTCAATTTCAAATCATAAACACTAAGTTACACATCTCATCTACAATACCCAGTAAATGAACTTCACTTATCTCTATGTAATAATTTACCCAAATTTCCAATTGCCACTCACAAGTTCTAAACTCATAATTGTTACCTCTCATAATTATCTTACCTAGTCAGTCATTGTGCTTTAAATTTTGTTGAAAAGTATTACTCATTCAATTATATTGAATATAAGTAGTCCACTCAAGATTTTTTCCCAAAGCAAAAGGAATTTTACTTTTATTTCTAATTACCACCATATAATTTCTATTACTACTCTCGTAGAGAGTCGAATTTTTAATCTATATACTACCATCCTATCCACTTATTGTGTTGAGAAATGCGTTTTATAATGTAGTATGGAAGAGATTGTTACATTTATCCCGTCCATAAGGCTTACCTACCTATAAAAAAAAAAAGTAGAAAAAATAAAACTTGATTATACACACACTAGCATAAATCTATCTTAACCCTATATATATCAAGTATTAGGAGGGATAAAATCCCTTGAGGTGTAAACCTCCTCAAGTTTTTCACTATAAAACAGATTTTCATCTCAAAGAGATTTTATCCCTCTCTGCACTTAATAGATCTAGGATTAAGATAGATTTATGTTGGTTAAAGAGTAAAAAATTGGTATTTTACTATTTATAATTAACTCAAGCGATTCATATTTTACTAGGATCTCTTTGAGAAGATTGAACCCTGACCTCCCACAATATAATGAAGCATGTTTTTCATTGAGTCAATAATAAACCTAAAACTTGAGATATGAGAGGCAAAGATTTAAATAGCTCCGATGTGAACATGCACATACACATATATTACTCTTTTCAAATTTATATGTGCAACTCCCAAGCTATGTAAGATGAACATGCATGATTCACTCGTGTAGTATGGGGTGTATAAGTGTGGGGGGGGGGTCTAGCCTTTGAAATGATTGGTGTAACAATGATCAAGTTTAGAAAACTATACAATAAAGAAACCTTTAAAGAACATATATATCTCACAATGCTTTGTCCATGTCAAGTAAATCCATTGGTACATGTAACACCATTGAATCTACATATTGCCACAAATGATTAATAAAATGAGATGAGGTTTGTGACCTCTGATTTATAAATCACTACCTATGACACTACTTCTACATCATATATGCACTAGGCAGAGAAGAGTTCAAGACAACTGATGTAGAGGGTTTATTTCTAACTGCACCCTTAAATGAAATAGGTTTTGAGGATGAAGATGCTCCATTTCCCACCACGCAGGTGAAAAAACCAAATGAGAGTTAAGTATTTTCATATGTTGTAGTGAGACAACATATAATGGTAAACAAGTTGTTTACCTACAAAAAGAAGACATTATTGTTCCATGGGGATCCCTTGTATAAAACTAGTGTGTGCTTTATATATACCACAAAATTGAAGGAGTTCACCAACAAAATTGAAGTTTTTTGCATGAGAGTCTTAACCATGATATGAAAATGTGATTTAATAGTAAACCCTCAATATTTAAGTCCTACCCCAACAACATTATTAGTATTAGGCATTTTTTCAAACACTTTTCAATCAAAACTTTCTTCAAACACTATTATTATATGCATTTATTCAAATGTTTGACTTGCAACCTTGTAACAAGAGAACATAGGGTATTCATGTTGCTCACAAAGAGGATCAACGTAATCCCTCTTGATGTCCTCTCAACCCTTTGTAATTAGGTCAAGTACCAGTGAAATATCAAGAAGGGAGAATGAAAGGATAGGGGAAATGTTCAAAAACCCTCACAAAAATGATGGACCCTCCTTCCCATCAATGATTGCTACCAAAATGCTTGTTTGGGTTCGTCTCTTGAATTTTCCCCTACACTTTTGGAATCTCTTAATATTTGAATATACTAGGAATAATTTGGGTAGATACTTAAAAACAAATCTTAATAGGATAAAATTGGGTTTATTTACATATGCTCACATATGTGTTGATAATGACCTTAGCTAATGTCTCCCATACAAGTTGATACTTCAAAGGACAACTTTTTGTTGGACTTAGGTTTTGGATTATGAGAATACAACATTCTAGTATTATATTTTCCAACAAAGAAGACATCTTCAAGATTCTTTTTCCCAAGATTTCACTCATTCTAAAAGGAATAAAGGATATAAAATAAAACAAAAAAGATGGCAATCCTATGAGCAACTGTACATAGAGGTTGAAGATGATCAGAATGTTGAGAATAAACAAACTACTTTTTTACTGTAGCATAAACATCCTTGTCCAGAAGTGCAGGATGAGGACTCAAGTCCTCCTTTGGAGGGTATAGAAGACAACAAGAATACATAGTAGGTGGTAGTCATCCATGACACCCCACCAAGAATAATGAAGCAACTTCATGAATATGACACCTTTGATCTTATAAGGAATTAGTAATCCGTACATATCTTGACAATTCAAATTTTGACTTATAGTTTGTCATTGTGGAACCTTCTTTGGGTGGGTGGCTTAAGGTTAAAAAGAAGAGAAAAAATGTAGGATTAAGGATTATTTTTTGAAGTGTCTCAAATGAAATGTACATTAAATACGAAACTTTAAATTTTTAAGTGTAGTATGCACATGAGAAATGTAATTCTCATTCAATCTTTGAATAGAAATCAATATGTTTTCTTTGACAAAAAATATAATAATCAAGTTTCAAATACTAACATGCATGCTCTATGCCAAATTTTCCATTCAGTTTGAACATTGTTATCTATTTTGAAGGGAAATTTTAGGATTGGTTTTTGATAGGAAAACACTAACTCTCACATGCACTAAAATTTTCTAAACCCTAATTTTTTTGGGTTTTACAACAACCTCCTTATCATTGGCTCCTTGTAAAAATCCCTTTAATTATTTTCTCCATACTTCCTAAAGTTGATTTTTATTTAATACTATATTAATATATAGTATTTTAAAATGTACAATATCAAATTTTAATTTAATGACAAAATACTCTCCAAGCAAAAAGAAAGAAAAGTTTAAATTTAAAAAATAAGGAATATAAATCTCTAAATAGGGTCCCAATATATAATATGAATAGTGTATTGAACGACAATGAAGTCATTATACCCAATATCAATAAAATGGTCTATCCTTATTCTATTAATATTAGAATATCAAGCCAAAGATATCTCACTTCCGAATATAATTTTGTTATGGATTTGAAATGTAAACCAAAAAAAACAAGTGTTGCATGGCAGCGTAGTCCCTGTCATGTTGGAATGGGAATAAATGCATGTTGAAGTACATGTGGTATCCATGCGGAGGATGACTTTGTCACAACATGCCACTAGATTCAAATATAATAGACACAATTTCCTGGCATCCATCATAGTTGAAGGAAAAAAAAATTAACATTTCCGAATTAGTTTTCTTTGAAATTTATCAAATATTAATAATTTCTTGCAACAAAGGTTCCTGGAAAAAAGGACCAGGAAACACACACATTAAACATTCAAATATAATAAACACAATTTCATGACATCCAACATAGTTTTCTTTGAAATTTAGCAAAAATTAATAATGTTTGTTACATATTTCTGGAAATTTAAATGCATTTGTCATATAGACTGGGATTGGGGCTCTCGCAGACCATAAAAATAAATAAGTACAAAAAATAAGACTATATAAATAAGAAGTGTGCGATGGTAGAGAGGAAGACCTGGAAAGAAGAAATTGGAAGTTATGAGCCTTTGGTTCGAGATTTCTATTTAAAGAGGTAGAATAACTAGATTGATAAAGAAAACAAGATGGAATCAATATAGACTTACTATGAAGCCGATGCATTTTTGTTGTTGTCATCGACGGTCGCTGGAATCGTGCCAACCGGTTGTTACCCTTCCTCGATGAGGTTGTCCATTCTCTGTTGGAACCATTCTTCAATGTAGCTTCTCATGGGGCCCACGTTGATTTCATCCTGGATTTCTATGTTGAAAAGCTTGTTTTCTAATTTCCTTAGATCTATAGAAATACTATGCAGAGCCTGCTCAATTTCTTCATTGTGTGTTGCATAGTCTAGTAGCCATTTCTTGAGCTCATCTACACGATATTCAAGGATGTCGTAAAAATTTTCTAAAGACAACCCCTTCAAAATATCAAGTTGTTCATCGAAGGCTTCTTTGGTCATTGACAAGGATTTGAGGACTAAGTTTGGGTCTTGAACCTCGTTGGTACTTCTGGCTAAGTCTATTTGGGTCAGGTTTCTAAATAATTCTTCTTTTTATGATATGGCTTGTTCACATGATTCGACAATGAGTTGCAGGTTCTTAACTTTCTTTTTCCAGCATGCTTTTAATTGTTTGATCCGCTTTGGGGAGGGGATATCCTCTTTTCTTCTTTTCAGATCCGAGTTGTTGATGGCATGGTTGGCAAAAGGGGTTAGCAGCTGTTCATATAAATGTTGATCATGTTTTAAATTCGTCTACAAATGTTCATGCAAATCATTTTCCTTGTTTCAAAAGGAAGCAATATTTTTTTATGTTTCCCAGGCTTCAGTAACTAGCTACATTCTTTTCTTGATGTTATTCTCTACAAGGGCTCTACACAATGCGAGGAGGCTAGAGGATCCTTTTAACTTTTTTGCAGGGGTAGAAGGCACAGGTTTTGCTAAAGGACTGACAAAATCTGGTGTAACAATGAAAGCTTCCTCAAATTCCTTGACGTGGTCCTTCAGTCTGGAATTCTTCGTTTCAATTCCTCCCATGGAATCATCAATAGAATCATCGGTTACGCGGTGAAATAGGGAGATTTGGGACAGCCACATTTTCCTAAAGTTAATCTCTATATGAGATTTGCCTTTCTTATTTGTTACATCTCTCTTTTAAATGACTATATTTTTAGATTGGATGTAAAAAAAAACGCTCTGGAATACGAAGGATTCATCTTCGTCAAAAATATCTGTCTCAGTTATTTCCATTGCAGAACTATGGTGCATCGCATATGCATATGGGCCAACTTTGTACATGTGCTCAGTTTCAATTTCAAGTTGCATCTGCTCACTTTCAATTTCAGGTTCGTCTGCCTTCCCTACAATGTTTTTTCTCTTCTTCGTCAAGGGAACTTTGTGAGAACTATCAATTTTTGTGTGAGGAGGGTTCTTATCTCCTCCTCTATTTGAATATTTATGGGTTGCTTTCTTACCGGGGTGGAATGTTGAAGCGATGCTCTATGAAGTCATTCTCCTGGGAGTGATGGTGGGGGATTGGGCACTCTTCTTACCAGATACTTTTCCCTGTTGTCTGTACAATTCAGTCGTGCTTTGCAATGTCTCTACGTCACAATCGCCCGAAGCATGAGTGTTGTCATCACTGTCTCTATCTTCTGTCAGGCGTTTATGGATAAAAGAGTTGCTAAATCTAACTGCTAGTAAATGTTCTCGAAAAATCCCATTAGGGTCGAACCCTTTTAGCCTTTCAGCATATGTTAGGTTCAAGTCCTTGAAATGGCCTGTGAATTCGTTAATCTTGTTGATGTTCCTGCACATGAAGTCCCCGACATTCCAGGGCAGAGGAATGAACTGTTTTTTTTTCTTGTCATGGAAAAAATGTAACCAGTGGTTGTATTGCCTTGTTATTTCTGTAACAAACATCTTGTCTATGATGTGGCATGGAAGGAAAGCAGGATTTTCCTTGGAGCCAAATACCATTAGTACATTGTGATTTTCCTTTTGTTCAAGTGTCCCCTTCCTATTCAAAAACTTGGTTTCCTGTCCAGACATCCAAGGAGCATCCTTCCCTAACAATAAATCTTTGAAAACTAAGACATATTCATTAAAAACTTCATAAAAACAATGGGAGGCCTTGTGCCTCCACAAGGCCTGGTACCAGAATGTTATTGGGTTGAATTCACAGTTTATTTTCTTGGAAAGAGACAGTTTTGGAAATGGACAACAATGCACTATTGTGAAAATCAAGTAGGATGAAATATAAAATTTATTCGATTCTTTGAATCGTGACAACTGGGAACAGATTTCAATGGAAATTAGCTTCCCCCAATCAAAAATGAATTTTTCCTTGACTATGAAGTACAAAATATAAATAACTATATAGGAAATGCTTGTCGTGGATTCCTGTCCCGTTATTATTGTAAACAACCAAGGAATTTCCCGGAATGGATTTCTAAAGGAACTTACCTACAACTTTGTGATATCTTCACGAACTGTTGTCGGGTCTTCGAGGAACTCAACAAAGATGTCCAACCCATTATCATGTTTTTCTAGGAACTGCTTGTAGTCTTACCCTCTGAAGGTCAATGTTGGGTCTGGAAATCTTAACATCTTGCGGAAGACCTGAGGTGACAAAGAAACATGAGAATGGTCGCGCAGTGGAATAATTCTTTGGCTTGAAAAATATTTTTCGGCGCACCAAGAGACCACCTCTTTATAGTCAAAAAACTCAAGGACACAGCCTACATGAGTGATTCCAAAGGTCCAAATCACTTCGTTCTGGGAGGAACGGGATGAAAAGTAAGAGTATGCCCTGGACCACTAGAAGTTCTAGTCCTGACTTCCGAAGATATTCATTGTATCTCCACAAAACTATTGTCGACCTGTTGCCATAAGTTTACAAGAATGTTTGTTTTCTCCAGACGATGACTGAAATGAAGAGTTGGAAGGGATAATAAAACCTTGCACAAATCTTGGTCCAATGCATGTGAGTGGGAGATATCCTCGAGACTTTCACTCATTAATGATAATTTCGACGGTTGTTGCATGATGTGTTGTTAACATTAAAGACTAGTAATTGCACACATAGAAGTGTGAACATGGCGGATATGGAAATGAGTGATTAAGCATTGGATATTTCTTGAGTTGGCCAATGCGACGACCCGTGTTTGAGATGAACAATCAGAAGGGACAATATAACTTTCTATAGATCTTGGTTTAATGTGTATTAATGGGAGATCTCCTCGAGTGTTTCGTTCATTAATGACAATGTTGACGGTTCCTGCATGGTGAGTTGTTAGCATGAAAGGTTACTAATTTCATATTAAGAAAGAAGTACGAAGGTTGAGGGGATGGGAAAGATCAGTTAAGGAGTTTCTAATTATCATAAGTGGTCGGGAGGGCTTCAAAATAGGGTTACAAGGTACAACTGTTGGAGGTGAGGGCATGAGGGTCAAATTGTATGTCTTAGAAATTTTTGAGTGCAATACACATGACACTAAAGAGGTCATGACAAGACTGTCCAGAGGGAAATTTGTATATCGCAGAATTTTGTGTAATGTTTGCAAGACATAGAACAATGGAGGTGCAAACATGAGCCCGCCTATCAAGGAACCCGCAATCGAAAATTTGGCTCAATTATGGAATAGAGAAACGGCTGGGCACAGTCGTTTTTGCTAATATATTGAAACTTGTAATATATATCCCATTGCATGGAAATATCTTTTCTGCATGTCTCTGGGCAGAAAAGAGAAAATAAGAGAAGATAAATTAATTTAAATTCTAGGAGTCGAGCTTTAATTAAATTTCACTGTCTCGTCAAAACTTTTGATTTTTAATGGCGGTCTGTACGGTTGTTTCGTGATGAACTATTAACATTAAACGTTGTTCGAGCACAGTAAACAATGCTTAAGAATTGGAGATTCTGTGAACCCGCTAACCCGAGGAACCGCGAAAGAGATTCCATGAAATAGGCAAGTATGGAAATTTGTCGGGCCGGCTTCAAAATTAGGGTGATAATGGTTCCTCAGGAGATGTGACTTCCCGAGGGTCAAATTGTATGTCTTAGAACTTGAATGAAAAATGTGTACCATAGAAGAGGGGATGATATGGGAGTCTGGCGGTCAATTTGTATACGGCAGACCCTTTCAGTCATTAATGACATGTTTAAGGTTCATGGACAATGAAGTACTAGAATTAAATCTTGCCAATTGCATTTACAGAGAGAAGTAGGAAGGTGGCGGGGACAGGGAACAACAAGCAAGGAAGGGCTAATTATCGAAAGCGATTAGTGACGCTTCGAAATAGGGTTAAAAGATACAACCAACAGAGGTGAGGGCTCAAGGGTCAAATTGTATCTCTCGGGAGTCTTGACCGCAGAACGTGTAACATGGAAGAGGGCATGATGATGCATTCCTGCAAACAAATTGTATATTGTAGAACTCCGGGTACTGTTTTCTAGTCATGGAACATTGGAAACACAATCCTGAGCCTGCCAGTCCGGTAACCCGCAATTGAAAAAGTGTCTAAGTATGAAACAAGAAAACGGAAGGGAGGACTCGATACATAGTAAATGTACAATGTCATGGAGATACAGCCAACTTGGGGCTAAGTATTGAAAGGACCGATGGACGGCTGGGCTCGTGACAGGGCATTCCAGTAGACAAATTGTATATTGTGGAACTCTGGGCATTGTTTGCAAGTTGCTGAATATTCCAAACACAATTTTGAGGTTGTCAATCTGGGAACCCGCAATCAAAAAATTATACAAGTATGTAATAGGGAAACGTTGGCCCAGACTTGTTTTTGCTAATATATTGAAATTTGTAATAGCTTTTCCATTACCTAGCAAGATATTCTTTGCATGTTTCTGGACAAGTTCTGTAGGGATGGTTAGTCCTCGAGACTTTTTCTTATTAATGATTATCCTTACGGTTGTTGCATGATGGTGTTTTAGTATTAAACCTTTGGTGTTTCATATTTGGAAAGAAATACGAGGATGGCCGGAATAAGAAACAATGACTAGAAATTGGAGATTTCGTGAACCTGCCAACACGAGGATCCAAAATAGGGTGACAAGGTCTCCCAAGAAGACGTGAGGCCCCGACGGTCAAATTGTATCGCTCAAAACATTTGAATGCATAATCTGTAACATGGAAGAGGGGATGATATCAGAATTCGATAGTCAATTTGTATATGGCGGAGGATCGGGTGCCAATTGTTTCATACCACTGTGTTCAGTTTTCACTAGTAAGAGCATAATTAATGTATATTAGGAAGGACGGGAAGTTAGTGGGGATGGAAGGAAGTGACAGATACTTTGAAAAATCTGTGAACTGTGGTAGAGTGAAGCTTGCGAGTTTGAGGGTTCTGCGGTGGAATTGTAGATCATGAAAGTTTTGAGTGCAAGATGTATATCATGGAACAAGAAGCAACAGAGTTCGAAAGCGCCAACTTGACAACCGTGACCATAAAATTGGCTAAGTATGAAAATGAACAACGATCGGTCAGATTCATCATGTGAGGATATAGATGGATATGAATATATGTCATCCCACCAACGCTGGAACCCACGATCATAGAAAGACAACTAAGCATATAACCAGAAAGTGATAATACACAGGAAAAAGAAAAGGGAAAAAGGGATAAGGAGTCCACAGTGGAATTGTAGATCACAGAAGTTTTGAGTGCAATATGTATATCACGAAACAAGAAGTAGCAGAGTTCAAAATCCCCAACCTGACAATCACGGCCATAAAATTGTCTAAGTATGGAAAGGAACAATGGTCGGTCGGATTCCTCATGTGAGGATATAGATGGAGATGAAGATATGTCAGCTCGCCAATGCTGGAACCCGTGATCATGGAAAGGTGACTAAGTATATAACCAAAAATCGATAATACACAGGAAGAAGAAAAGGGAAAAAGGGCTAAGTATCTCACAGAAGAACAACTATTGTTCATTTATTAATGCCAATCTTTTCCAACCCCTGGTGAGTTCTCACTAGTAAAATCATAAATTGCAGATCACGTAATTTCTTTGGGTGCAAGATGTATATGACGAAACATGGGACATAAGTGTTGGATATCGCAAACCCGGGACCCGGTGGCCAGATAATTGGCTAAGTATTGAAAGCGACTGTGATCGGTCGAGCTCATGGTGTCAAGATATAGATAAAGAGCTGCCAATCTGCGAATCCAGGAGGCTGTGATCATATATATGCGACTAAATATAGAACCACAAAGGGATAATAGAGGGGGAGAAAAGAGGGACAAGTTCTGTAGGGATGGTTATTCCTTGAGACTTTTTCTTATTAATGAGGATCTTTACAGTTGTTGCATGATGGAGTTTTAGTATTAAACCTTTGGTGTTGCATATTTGGAAAGAAGTACAAGGATGGGTGGAATAGGAAAAAGTGACTAGGAATTGGAGATTTCGTGAACCAGCCAACGCGAGGATCCAAAATAGGGTGACAAGGTCTCCCCAGAAGATGTGAGGCCCCGACGGTCAAATTGCATCGCTTGGAATATTTGAATGCATAATGTGTAACACGGAAGAGGGGACAATGTTAGAGTCTAGTAGTCAATTTGTATATGGCGGAGGTCCTGGTGCCAATTGTTTCGTACCAATGTGTCCAGTTGTCACTAGTAAGAGAATAGTTAATGTATATTAGGAAGGATGCAAAGTTAGTGGGGATGGAAGGCAACGACAGATACTTTGAGACATTTGTGAACCCTCGTAGAATGAAGCTTGTGAATTCGAGGAGTCTGCGGTGGAATTGTAGATCACAGAAGTTTTGAGTGCAGGATGTATATCATGGAACAAGAAGCAATCGAGTTCGTAAGCGCCAACCTGCCAACTGTGGCCATAAAATTGGCTAAGTATGGAAAGGAACAACGGTCGGTCGGATTCGTCATGTGAGGATATACATGGAGATGAAGATATGTCATCCCGCCAACCCTGGAACCTGCGATCATAGAAAGGTGACTAAGTATATAACCAGAAAGCAATAATGGACGGGAAGAAGAAAAGGGGAAAAGGGCTAAGTATCTCACAGTAGAAAATCTATTGTTTGTTTATTAATGCCAATCTTTTCGAACCCCTAGTGAGTTCTCACTAGTAAAAGCATAAATTGCAGATCATAAAAGTTCTTTGGCTGCAAGATGTATATGACATAACAAGGGACATAAGTGTTGGATACCACAAACCCAGGACCTGGTGGCTAGATAATTAGCTAAGTATTGGCCACGCGAATTTTTTTATATTTATTCCAATAGTATTCATATTAATATATATTAATAGATTATTTCTGGTTCAAATGTAAATCATCTCCCAATTTGTAGGATTTTGTTCGGTTCACAAATTTCGTTGAAATCACTGAAGTTTTGAGTGCAAGATGTATATAACGGAACAAGAAGCACCAGAGTTCGAAAGTGCCAACCCAGCAACCGCGGCAATAAAATTGGCTAAGTATGGAAAGGAACATCGGTTGGTCGGATTCATCATGTGAAGATATAGATGGAGATGAAGATATGTCATCCCGCCAACCCTGGAACCCACGATTATAGAAAGGTGACTAAGTATATAACCAGAAAACGATAATAGACGGGAAGAAGAAAAGGGGAAAAGGGCTAAGTATCTCACTGTTGGCAGCCAATTAACATTTTCCATTACCTCATAAGATGCCTACACCAATGTTTCACAAACATTGATTTTCCGTCGCAAATTTCAAATGAACGACGCCCTTATTTGTTGCGCCTTTTCGAACGCTTGTCTTCGCTAAGTCTTCACAATTGTAAGCATGAAATTTTCTCCATTCAAGGTCACATTTTGATCATTATCTGAACTGCCGATACTGTCATCATGCTTATTGCGCCTATCTTTTATTGATTTTCACATGATCAACAATATCCTTTGATCGGTTTTCATACTTCGATGGATTGCATAACTCGGTCTTATTGAAGATATTTTGCCTTT
>JASDQU010010603.1:193175-208097 GCA_032191745.1 Picea mariana | reverse complement strand
AGCATTTCCGCAAAGCAATATATATGCAGCCTGCGTACTGTCTTCAAAAGAGTGATTTTGAGAAACTGACAAGTGTAACTTTCTTCATGAAAATGATCTTAAAGAAGAGCTAGATCATCTATCACCATGTCATTATCATGTCATCATCTTGATAACCAAAAATGTGGATAACACTGACCATCTGTCGTTTCTTTTAATACTTAGCCCCAAGTTGGTTGTATCTCCATGACAGTGTACATTTACTGTGTATCGAGTCCTGCCTACCGTTTCCATGTTCCATACTTAGACACTTTTTCGATTGTGGGTTCCTAGACTAGTGGGCTCAGGATTTTGTTTCCAATGTTCCACAACTAGAAAACAGTACCTGGAGTTCTGCAATATACGATTTGTCTACAAGAATGCACCATCATGACCTCTTCCGTGTTACACGTTCTGCGGTCAACACTCCTGAGAGATACAATTTGACCCTCAGGCCCTCACCTCTGCTGGTTGTATCTTCTAGCCCTATTTTGAAGCATCACCAACCACTTTCGATAATTATCCACTCCTTAATTGTTGTTCCCTATCCCTGCCACCTTGCCACTTTTCTCTGAATATGCAATTGGAAATCTTCGTCATGCATGAACCTTAAACATGTCATTAATGAGTGAAACGCTCGATGAGATCTCCCACACCTTTGCCATATACAAATTGACCGTTGGACTCCCATATCATCCCCTCTTTCATGGTACACATTTTGCACTTAGGTTTTGAGACATACTATTTGACCCTCAGGAAGTCACGTCTCTTGGGGAACCATTGTCACCCTAATTCTGAAGCTTGTTCGACCACTTTCCATACTTTCCCATTTCATGGAATTTCTTTCGCGGTTCCTCGGGTTGGAGGGTTCATGAAATCTCTAATTTTTAGTCACTATTTATTGTGCCTGATCAAGGTTTAATGCTAATAGTCCATCATGCAACAACCATACAGACCGTCATTAAAAATCAAAAGCGTCGACGAGATAGTGAAATTTAAATGAAGCTCGAATCCTTGAATTTAAATTAATTTATCTTCTCTTATTTTGTCTTTTCTTCCCAGATACATGCAGAAAAGATCTTTCCATGCAATGGGATATATATTACAAGTTTCAATATATTAGTGAAAACAAATCCACCCAATCATTTCTCTATTCCATACTTGAACCATTTTTTCGATTGCGGGTTCTCAAATAGGTGGGCTCACATTTGCACTTCCATTGTTCCATGTCCTGCAAACATTACCCAGACTTCCACGATATACAAATTTCCCTCTGGTCTGTCCCATCATGCCCTCTTTCGTACTATGCATTTTGCACTAAAAAAAATCAAGACATACAATTTGACCCTCGGGCCCTCAACTCCAACAGTTGTAACTTGGAACCCTATTTTGAAGCCTGCCCGACCGCTTTCGATAATTATACACTCCTGAATTGCTCTTTCCCGTCCCCGCGACCTTCATACTTCTTTCTTAATATGCAATTAGTAACCTTTCATGCTAACAACTCACCATGCAGGAACTGTCAACATTGTCATTACTGAGTGAAACGCTCGAGGAGATCTCCCATTAATACGCATTAAACCAAGATCTATGAAGAGTTATATTATCCCTTCTAATTGTTCATCTCAAACACGGGTCGTCGCGTTGGCCTGTTCAGAAAATATCCAATCCTTAATTGCTCATTGCCATATCCACCATGTTCACACTTCTATGTATGCAATTACTAGTCTTTAATGCTAATAGCGCATCATGCAACAACCATTGAAATTTTCATTAATGGGTGAAGTTCTCGTCGAGATCTCCCATTCACATGCATTTGGACCAAGATTTGTGCAGGGTTGTATTATCCCTTCCAACTATCCATTTCAAACATCGTCTGGAGCAAACAAACATTATTTTAAACTTATGGCAGCAACTCGACAACAGTTCTATGGAGATACAATGAATATCTTTGGACATGATGACCATAAATTCCAGTGGTCTAGGGCATACTCTTACTATTCATCCCGTTCCACCCAAAATGAAGTGATTTGGACCTCTTGAATCGCTCGTGAAGGTTGCATCCCTGAGGTTTTTGACTGTAAGGAGGTGGCATCTCAGTGTGCTGAAAAATATATTTCAATCCAAAGAATTGTTCCACTACGTAACCATTCTCTTGTTTCTTTGTCACCTCAGGTCTTCCGCAAGATGTTAAGATTGTCGGAGCCAACATTGACCTTCAGAGGACAAGACTGCAAGCAGTTCCTAGAAAAACATGATAACGGGTTGGACCTCTTACCTGAGTTCCTCGAAGACCCGACAACAGTTCCTGAAGATATCACAAAGTTGCAGGTCAATTCCTTTAGAAATCCATTCCAGGAAATTGCTTGGTTGTTTACAAGAATAACGTGACAAGAATCCATGACAAGCATTTCCCGTATAGTTATTTATATTTTGTACTTCACAGTCAAGGAACAATTCATTTTCGATTAGGGGAAGCTAATTTCCATTGAAATTTGTTCTCAGCAGTTATTCAAAGAATCGAATAGATTTTATATGTCATCCTACTTGATTTTCGCAATAATGCATTGTTGTTTGTTTCCAAAACTGTCTATGTCCAAGAAAATAAACTATGAATTTGACCCAGTAACATTATGGTACAAGGCCTTGTGGAGGCACACGACCTCCCATGGTTTTTATGAGGTTTTTAATGACTGTCTCAATTTTCAAAGATTTATTGTTAGGAAAGGATGCTCCCTAGATGTCTGGCTACGCAACCAACTTTTTGGACAAGAAGGGGATACTTGAACAAAAGGAAAATTACAGTGTACTAATGGTCTTCGGCTCCAAGTAAAATCATGCTTTCCTTCCATGCCACATCATGGACAAGATGTTTGTTACAGAAATAGTGAGACAATACAACCACTGGTTGCATTTTTTCCACGATAAGAGAAAAAAGCAGTTCCTTCCTCTACCCTGGAAAGTCGGGGACTTTGTGTGCAGAAACATCAACAAGATTGACGAGTTCACAGGCCATTTCAAGAACTTGAACCTAACATATGTTGAAAGGCTAAAAGGGTTCGACCCTAATGGGATTTTTTGAGAACATTTACCATCAGTTAGCTTTAATAGCTCTTTTATCCATATACACCTGACGGAAGACAGAGACAGCGATGACAACACTCCTTCTGACGATCGCGGCGTAGAGACATTGCAAAGCGTGATTGGATTTTACATACAACAGGGAAAAGTATCCGGTGAGAAGAGTGCTCAGTCCCCGGTCAACACTCCCAAGAGCATGACATCACAGAGCATCGCTTAACAAAGCAACCCAGAAATCTTCAAATGGAGGAGGAGATAAGAACCCTCCACGCGCAAAAATTGATAGTTCTCACAAGCTTCCCCTGATAAAGAAGAGAAATAACATTGTAGGGCAGGCGGAAGAACTTGAAATTGAAAGTGAGCACATGCAGCTTGAAACTTAAATTGAGCACATGCACAAAGTTCACCCGTCCGCGAACGTGATTCACCATAGTTCCACAATGGGAATAGTTGAGGCCGACTTTTTTGACAAAGATGAATCCTTCGTATTCCAGAGCGCTTTTTTTGACAGCCAATCTAAAAGTGTAATCATTGAAAAGAGAAGATGTAACAAATAAGAAAGGCAAATCTCGTACAGAGATTAACTTTAGGAAAATGCGGCCATCCCAAATCTTTTGATTTCATTGTGTAACCGGAGATGTTATTGATGATTCCATTGGAGGAATTGAAGCGGAGAATGCCAAACTTAACAACAGAGTCAAGGAGTTGGAGGAGGCTTTCATTGCTACCCCAGAGTTTTCCAATCCTTTAGCAAAAACCATGCATGTTGCCCCTGCATCCAAGTTAAAAGGATCCACCAACCTCCTCACATCGTGTAGAGCCATTGTAGAGAATAACATCAAGAAAATAATGCAGCTAATTACTGAAGCCTGGGAAACATCACAAAATATAGATTCCTTTCGAAAGAGGGCAAATGATTTGCGTGGACATTTGCAGATGAATTTAAAAAATGAAGAACATTTCTATGAACAGATGGTGACCCCTTTTTCCAAACATGCCATCAACAACTCATATCTGAAAAGAAGAGAAAATGAGCTCCCTTCCCCAAAGCAGATCAAACAATTAAAAGCATGCTGGAAAAAGAAAGTTAAGAACTTGCAGCTCATTGTCGAATCATGTGAAGAAGCCATATCAGAGAAAGAAGAATTATTCAGAAAGCTGACCCAAATAAACTTAGCCAAAAGTACCAACGAGGTTCAAGACCCAAACTTAATCCTCAAATCCCTGTCCTTGACCAAAGAAGCCTTCGATGAACAACTTAATATTTTAAAGAGGTTGTCTTTAGAAACGTTTTACGACATCCTTGAATATGGTGTATATGAGGTCGAGAACTGGCTAGTGGACTATTAGACACACAATGAAGAAATTGAACAAGCTCTACATAATATTTCTATGGATCTAAGGAAATTAGAAAACGAGCTTTTCGACATAGAAATCCGAGATGAAATCAACATGGCCCCCATGAGAAGCTACATTGAAGAATGGTTCCAATGGAGAATGAACAAGCTCATCAACGAAGGGAAACAACCAGTTGGCAAGATTCCAGTGGTCGTCGACGAAAACAACAAAAATGCATTGGCTTCATAGTAAGTCTATACTGATCATATCTTGTTTTATTTATCAATCCAGTTATTCTACCTCTTTAAATACAAATCTCTAACCAAAGACACAGAACTTCCAATTTCTTCTTTTCAGGTCTTCCTCTCTACCGTCACACACTTCTTCTTTCTGCAATCCTATTTCTTGTACTTATTTCTTTTATGGTCCGCGGGAGCTCCAATCCCAGTCTATATGACAAACACATTTAAATTTCCAGAAATATGGAACAAATTCTAGAAATATGTAACATACATTATCAATTTTTGATAAATTTCAAAGAAAACTAATTTAGGAATGCAAAATTGTATTTATTATATTTGAATGTTTAATGTGTGTTATTCCTGGTCCTTTTTTCTAGGAACCTTTGTTGCAAAGAATTATTATTTTTTTATAAATTTCAAAGAAAACTAATTCAGAAATCCTAATGTTTTTTTCCTTCAACTATGTTGGATGTCAAGAAATTGTGTTTAGTGCAAGGCATTATTAATTTTTGATAAGTTTTAAAGAAAAATAATTTGGAAATGCTAAATTTGTTTTTCTTCAACTATGTTGGATGTCAGGAAATTGTGACAGAAATTTTCTAAGTCCCATGTTTGAACTATACACACCCCAGGAAAAAACTGCCTCATTCGCATATTAACCTTGGGGGTCATCTACAAGTCAAATGTCTTGTGTCTGGCCTGTGAAACGCTGCCACAATTCATCCTCTGCATGGACACCACATGTACTTCAAGCTGCTTCCCACGTGTCTATGCTCAGTCTCATCGTAGCAGTGCATTTATTCCCATTCCAACCTGGCAGGGACTACGCTGCCATGCAGCACGTGTTACTAAAATAAATGGTTTAAACTAAAAAAAACAAAGAACATTACTATCTAGATATTAGAGTTCAAGATTTCTATAATTTGACCTTCTATAATTTTGACTTTTAGTTATGTCCATGAGTTATGCATTGATCAAATGAGTGACCATTAAACTAGATGAGTATGGATTTACACATTCATTAATATAAGGCTTATAAAATAGTGAGTGAAGGGAATGATAAAGGATTCATCATCCCTTATATACGTCATCTCATTAATTTCATAGGACATACCTAGAGCACACATAGAGATGGCTAATATTAGTATGTCTATGTGGAGATCAAGTTACCTAAGGAAACCCATGTGGATATTTTGTTGTCTGAGTAGTGTTCAACATCTAGGCTACTTCACGACTTAGTTGTGGAAGGAACATAACATAAACCTTTCTAGAGTATCATTATGGATCCATTGCAACAACACTTGTTGATGGATTGTAATGGTTGAAGATTTCATGTGGACTTAAATTGGAACCCTAAATGTTGATTATGTCAACTAATATGCTTTTGTATTGACTATTGAAGTTTTTATCTAAAGTACTACATGTTTAAGTGAAAATAAAGGGATGCTAATGAGGGTCCCTACAGTTCCTTTAGGATGTTCATATGGCCTTGGACTTTTTTTTGTCATGTAAACCATTTTTATTTCTAGTTTATGGCACAAACTCTATTATCTTGTTGTAACTTCCATGGAAATTAGATGATCTAGCTCTCTAAGCTTTAGGATTGGAGGCTACTTTTAGTGTCCTTTTTTCCCATGTTTAAATTGCCTTGCATATGTCCATTCACTAATACAATTCGAGAAATTTGTGACTATGCAACCAAAAATGTTAGTCATGAAATTCGTTATAGGCTATATACTAACATATTTGAGTAACTTTGATGTGTATTAAGTGACTTACTTTGTTATAAATTATTAATATAAATTACTAACATAGGTTAAGGATAAACATACATGACTAGTGTATGATTTTTAATTTTCTTTAAGCTAAAAACACAATCATATCTTTATATTATATACAAAAATGGTACAAATGTCTATGGTGGAGGCCTACCATAGGGAAAACTAGGTCCTCCACAAGCTAGACATGAGCATACTTGTCCATAGTTTTTGGAATTATCCATATATTGTACACTATACAAAAAGGGATAACAATATTAACTATCATGTGATAACTAGAAATAAAACCTGAATAACGAGAGACCATTCTTGAATAAGGTAGAAGGAGGCATGAAATTGTCATCAACATGTTAGTCCTCTAGATTTTTAGTGTCCCTCTATTCATCCTGAGAAGTACTCGAAGGATGGGGTCTTCATCTAAACAGATGGGGTTTTCATGCGTTCCCACCAAGCCATGGAAATCCTTATTAAGGTCCATATATTCATTATCCTTCAAAACCTACGAAACAACAATCTCTACCCCAAACATGGTTTTAAAAACTACCACAAATTTACCATCCAATAGATCAATTATATGGAGGATGTCCTACTATTGTAGACTCATCTCCTATAGAACTTGGGCCATGAGAGGCTTCACCAACTGATAAGCTTTGGTGATTCTAAAATTTTTTCTATCACATGTTCAAGAAAACCTTGGGTCTTGCACCCATCCATAAAATTCCTCTTGAATCTATTTGTTGGACATATTCTTTCTTTTCTCCTTCATACAACTCTCCATTTCCTCCAGTTTAGCTTTGATAGGGCTAGGGAACCTAGAATGGAAAATTTGATCCGCAACATGGGTGTCTTTCTCATCTCAGGTTACGTATCAGGGTTCCTTAAGGATGGCTTCCTTCACAGTGTAAGCTTTGGGTTTCTTTTTCCCACAGTCCCCCGAAACAGGGAGGCTCCTCTTCATCATAGTAGTGGAGTTCAGGTTGAGAAAATATATGGGAAAAGTCAAAGGTGGAAAGAGATGGTATATTGTAGAGCCAATTCATCTTCTTTCTAGGATAGGAAAGGGTCTGTCAAGACCCTACACTAAATATATAGCCACTTCCCCCCACTTAGAATATCGTAGTGATAAGTCATAGCAAGGTAATGAGAATTCCTAGTTGACTCCCCAACACAATATCATAAACTAGTTGCTTTGAAACAACAAGAGAAACTAGATGAAATAGATACATGGTAATTAATTAGTGCCTTCTACTAGAGTGCTCTGGAGACCACCATCCAACATAACCTTGCCATCTTCTTCTAGAAAATCCAACCTCTTTGGAGTTGCATTTGAATTCCTCATCCTATATCCTTCCAACTCCATTAAACATCTCGTCATTCCTATCATTCATTTAATGTCATTCATCATTTCCAAACTTATTAGGTTGCTCTTGTTTTGTTGTTGAGACAAACAATTTACCCATGAACCGTGTGGAGTTTTCCTCCCATTATCCTTATGCATCATTTCGCATATTGGATATTTCAAGATCATGCTCTTCTTGGAAAACCTTATCTCACATGGAGCGAGATAAGTCAAGCTCCCCCTCCTCACCATTATATTCTCCCACACTTCTAGGAAGGTTGGAAATCGAATGACACATGGTGGGTGTCATGACCCCTACCGTAAGCACCCCATCCAGGTGTTGATTTTCAATGTTGTTTAGTTGCACACAATCGTCTTTAAGTCTTGTAGGTATGGCCTCATTCCAAATCCACACATTGGATAGGGTTGTTTGACTTACCCCATGATTTTCCAATTGGTCTTCTAGATCATTGGCTTTACATTGGACATGAGAAGGAATGATCATTGAAATGAGCTTGGAAAGCCTGAAAATTTGCCAAAAACCTAATGATAATCACCAATTTGATGACACCTTATTTGGGTTGCTTCCATGAATGATTATGCTAAGAGATGAGACAAATAGTTAGGAATCCTTTTCTGCTATGATACTGTTGTATACCATTTCTATTGCCAATTTCATCCCTTTGACCATCACTGTCAATTTCACCCCATTATTCATGTTGTTTCCCATCCACATGGAGAAAAGAGCCATAATTTTGCCTGTAGAATCTTGGAAGGCTCCCCCCACATTGAAAGGCCCAAGGTTTCCTTTATATGCTCCATCAAAGTTGAGCTTTAAACGGGTGTGGAAGAGGGGGCTCCCAACTCTCTTTCGATATTGGTTTGGGAGGCATGCCATGCTATAATGGAGTCAAAGTACTGTGATCCAATTGCTAATTAAGGAAAATATTAGACTATGCTCTTGAATGTTTCATATCCTCCTCTATCCAAGAGACTACACTAATCAATTCTCATATGTTGGTCTAGATCGTCTTCCATAATAATTCCATTGTCTTATTTTTTTATTTGAAAACTCTTCTATTTTTTCTTTCCAAATGTTTGAAAGGATAAAACCTGAGAAGGTATTCCAAACTCTATTCAGAATAGGGTTTTTAAAGGGGTTTGATCTCCATCCCTCCAAAGTTTGGATGATGTCTCCTTTGTTTCAATTTGTTTGTCTAAACCATGTTGCCCCTTTATCCCATAGGATTATTGTTTCCAGGCACTCATTGAAAAGGTGCTCTATAGATTTCCCCTCCATTCGACACATGAAGAAAATTGAAGGACCTTTATACCCTTTTCTAATTACCCTATCCCAACTTAGATTATTCCTTTGATTTAGGTGGATATTGGTGGCCATCCATTTATTTCATTGAATCGACAGAGTCATTAATTGGTTTTTTACCATTGGTAATTTATGAGGCTGTGGTTTTGGTAAACCATGGTATACACTCATGGTATTTGCAAGGTGGAGAAAAATAAAACAAATAATAACAATAAAGTGGTGAAAATATATTTGCATGGTCATTAATTGGTTTTTACCATTGGTGATTTATGATCCCATGGTTTTTATAACCCATGGTATTTGTAAAGTGGGATAAATAAAACAAAACAAATAATAATAATAAAATAGTGAAAATATATGACTCTTAAGTGAAAGGGAACCCATAATCATTTGTGAAAGATAATCTCATTAATCCTTCATGATGTAGACATCAAATATTTATTTTTAGAACATTGTGAACTCAATAGGAGCATCCACTTCAGGCTCGTGGACCTTTTGGCACCTCACTTCCGATGGTTAGGGTTTTGAATGTTAATATTTCTTCCTTATATTTAAAGGCCACCCTTTAGTTCTATTGTAATAGCTTCTTGATGAATGAGCGTAGCTGGCATCTCTCCCTTTAATAGATAATCTACCACCATTATAAGCTAGTGTTTTTTCTACAATATTCTATTATTTAATAAAGAGTTGGGTGCTTACTATATTATTGTGCTCTCTCTTGTATTTATGTGAATATGTGTCACATTTCCTTGCTTTCCTTTCATTTCATTCCTTACGCGATTTGGATCATCCTTTTCACTAGAATCCATAGGAAGGTTGATACTTTCAACCATAATTTCAAGTTCTAGACCTTATTCCATATACCTTGATTATGCAAAGGAAGGAGCTTAGCTCCTAATTGGTAGGATTTCTCAACTTTGAAATTTCCATCTCCTTCATGCCCACATATTAGGATGGCATGCCCTATTATATACATAATCAACCTTGAATGTAGTTGTGCCTCCAATTCAGAGAGCATTATCAAGAAGAGGGGGCCCTAGATACTTCGAAGGAAAAGTACCTCTTTAGAAACCCATGATTTTCATGATATTCCATTGGATAGACATAGGAGTATTGAGAAAGAATACTTAGGATTTTGTTTGATTGATAAGGGATCTTAAGGCATTCATGAAGGTGTCTAGAAATTTTTTGAAAACGTTGGATTCTCTGATTGTGGGCACCCTCATTAGGAGGTTTTCATCCACAAAGTGGAGATGGGAAAAGGGATCAAAGTTGTGATTCATTTCAATTTCTTTGATGCTACCTAAGAATAGAGAATTCTTAAGGAATCTCTTAAGACCTTCTTCTATTAGATATATAGTAAGTGGGAAAGGGGGTCCCCTTGTATAATCCCCCTGGAAGGGTTAAAGGTTTGGGAGGGAGATCCATTTATAAATATAGAAAATAAATTAGAGGTAACCAAATTATGAACCCAAGATATCCAATCTTGACTGAAGCCAAATGTGAATAGGATGTGATGGAGGAATACCTAGTTTAGATGGTCATAGGCCTTCGACATATCAAGATTTATAAGCATCCTTAGAGTTTTATTGATTTTTCAGGGAGTGTATAGATTCATGTGCTATAATGATTCCATCGAGAATTTTTCTACCTTCTACAAACCCCCCTTGTTCCAAGGATATTATCTTACTCATTATTGGTTTCAACCAGTTTTCAATTACCTTGTTAATAATTTTATAAATGACATTAATAGAGAAATGAGTTTATACTTATCTATTATAATTGCTTCATGTTCCTTAGGTATCAAGGTGAGAAATGTTGAGTTGAAAGCTTGAAGGATATTCCCCAATACTTTGGATTCATCTACTACCTCCCATACATCCCTACCTATAATCTGGCAACAAGCTTGGAAGGAAACAATAGTAAACCCATCAAGACTAGGAGACTTCTTTGATGCAATGTATTTGATTGTTTGTTCAACCTATTCCAGTGATGTGGGATGGGTCAGACTGACATTTTGTTCTAGGGACACTAAGGTTGGGATAAAACTTGTGATTTCCTGAAATATTCCTAAGTGGTCCTCTCAGGGTTCCATTAAGAGCTAGTTCAAGTGATTTGTCAATTCCCTTTCTATATCCTCATGCTTCTCAAGTTTATCTCCTACTGGTCTTTTTAGTGCTGGTATTTGATTCTAGATTCTTCTATTGAGAAGAAATTGTGGAAGAACCTAGTGTTCTTGTCTCCTTCCTTGAGCCACTAGATCCTTGATTTTTTTTCCATAATATCTCCTCATGTTTATCTCTGTTTTTGATTTCTTGGTGAAGATTATTTTTAGTGATGGTTAGTTCCTTATATATTCCTTCCTCAATAATGGTCATTTGTACCTTCTCCATCTCTTTCTCTAGCTGAAGCTCTACTTCAAAAATTTTCCCGAAGACCTCTTTGTTCCAAATTTTGATCATTGTTTGATATTCTTCATATTTTGTTGAAACTGGTACATTTTGGATCCTTAGAATATTTCTCCCTCCTACCTCCACATCTTGATATTGTGCATGAAGTTTGGATGCTCCATCTAAAACTTCTCAAACTGAAATGGTTTAGGTCTTGGTAGGAGATTGCTTTCCCATGAAACGAGGATCGACCAATGATCTGATCCTAAGAAATGAAGAATTTTCAGTGAGATGGAATTCCATCTTTGGAACATATATTCAAAGACTATGAAATGGTCAAGTCTTACTACTATTTTGCGGGATCCTCCTCATCTATTATTCCATGTATGGCACCCATTACTCATTTGTATGTTTATAAGGTGTAATCTCTATATAGTTTCTTTGAAGGTCTCATTTCCCGCTTCGATCCTCCTAAGAATTTCTTTCTTTTCTTGTAAGGAGGTAACCATATTAAAGTCTCCACCTATTATCCATGGATGATTTTGAATTACCATTCCCAATAGAAGGATGGAGTCTAAGAAGGCCCTCTTCATGGATGGGATGGGGAGGCGTAGGCATTGGTTATGTGGCCTCGCTAATGAGTGCCTATCACATTATATCTTGCAGAGATTATCCTTGGGTTTCCATTATAATTTTGGATGGAGCAGATTAGGGGCCCATAGAAGATCTAGGCCTCCAAATGCTCCTTCTGTGGCCATCATTGCTACTGCACAATTTCTCCAGACTTTCTGAGCTATAAGAGTCATGGTACCCATGTTGCACTTGGTTTCTTGTAACACGATGATACCTTGTTTTTCTTGATTAATCCTTTTCTTGAGTAACCAATGCTTGGATGGAGAATTGAGACCTCTAGTGTTCCATGATATGATCTCCATTCTAAATTTTCGGTTGGGAGGAGAGGTACTTCTTTGGTATACCGATGGTTTGCCCTGAATCAACTAGTAGATCACATGTTTCTTCCAACTTTTATTTGGAGGTCTTTCTCAGTCTTCTTTTTCTCCTTTGCCCCTGTCTTCTTCTGTGTTTTATAATCACTAGATATTGATAAATACCTCCCAAAATCATTTTGTTAAACCCCCTCCCAATACAACTTTCCAACAAAAAAACCATTTTTTAAACCAAATATCTCTTATTTTTACTAGATCTACCTTTGTGTATACCCCCCCATACTCCACATCTCCCCCACAATACCTACAATATATTGACTCTATTTTCTACAATTAAAAACCCCCTTTATGAACGAACATGATAAGACACTAGTCAACAAGGTGAATTCCCTTTGTTTCACACCTACCCTGAAACTCTACACCATTACCAAAGCCTAGCTACTTCTTTGACTCTCATCGAAGACCTTGCCTACTTGAAGTAATGGTAATCCAATTGTGTTGATTTTATGACTAGTGTATGATTATGTCAATACATAGGAGTAATATTTATTGGTATTTAATTTAATTATAGGAGTAATATTTATTGGTATTTAATTTAATTATAGGAGTATATAGTCATTTTAGCATGATTTACCATGTAAACTACGATGATTCATGTTGAATTGTTTTTTGTATGCATGGATGTGCTCTACTTCACAATTATCACATCCAATATAGTTAACGTTGATATTATGGCATGCATTGTGCATGTTTAAGTACAATATGATTGTTTATGAATTGCAATTCCTATCCCACATACGTCTTTTTCTAGCCATGACCATAAACATTGTTTCTCAAATGTCTTATCCAAATTATAACTCTAATTAGAGGTTTAGTTACACATTTCGTCTTCAATCAAAGTGCTCGAAATTGATTCAACATGACTACTCGAAATTGATTCAACATGACTATATTTTTATCTTTTCTAGAGGATTTTATCACGATACTTGCATTTCTTAGTCATGCAAATATAATCAACATCGGTTATCCAACTTCAGCTCCAATTGTTTATAGCTATAGTTGTATTATAACATATATTTATATATATTAATTTATTAGTTTATTATTATTTCAGATAAATATAATAATTTTACATATATTATCACTACAATAAAACATGTAATTAGTCTTAGTTTAGCACCAAATTATATTGTTTTAATTTTTCATTTTTTTTATTATTATTAAATTATTATTATTAAGTTGGAGCATTTTCCCGGCGCATAAACAAAATAAAATGACTTTTCGTATTTAGTGTCAGGTTTAGCCCCAAATTTAATGTAAGGTTTAGAATTTCCTTTAGAGTGGGACTTAGTGTCGACTTTAGTGTCATCTTTAGCACCAAGTTTGGCATCATATTTAGCGTTGGTTTTAGTGCTGACTATTTGTAAATTAAAATTTATGGAAATAAAACAGAAAATGGTAAAAAATGAAAAAAATGAAATGAAAAATGGTAAGGGAATGGTGGGAAATGAACCCAAATCACTTGCCAAAAGGTAAGATCTCTTCTTGAGCTACATTCCCACAAATATCTACCATTAAAAGTGCATATATAAACTGAAACTAGACGAATATAGTGCAAACTAAAATTTATGAAAATAGAAATGGAAAATGGTAGAAAATGAAAATAGAAATGGAAAATGGCTAGGGAATGCTAAGATTTGAATCCATATCACTTGCCAAGAGGAAAAACTATACTTGAGTTAGATTCTCAAAGAAATCTCCCATTAAAAGTGCAAATCTAAAATGAAATTAGCCTAACCTATGCATGTAAACAAGTGAATAATGTTGACATTAGATAAATGTTAATACAAACATAAAAGTAAGAAATGAGAGATAGATGGGTGCCAATATTTGAACCCATATCTCATTACAGGAATGCAAAGGCCTTCCTCATGCCACACCCATGAACTAGATCTATGCATTAAACAAAATCTCCAAAACTTTGTTTTTCTTCTTTCAACATTGTTATTGACTTAATGAGAACTATGACCTTAAAACGAGAATTCTAGCTAAAAAAATCCATACTTTTGAGTCAAAAACACCAAAATCAACCCTTGTTTCAAAAAATGACATTGCTAGTAGCACCCTTTTTTTCGATGGTTAAAATTGTGACTTGTTTGAAATCGCAGCCTTGACAACCGATACCATTGTGGAAAATTGGTCCTCGAAGTGAGAAGTGATGCTTCCAGTAGCACCAATTTTTTCAGAGTTAAACTTACGATTTAAGTGAAACCGCGACCTTAACAACTAGTACCATCACAAATAAAAAATTAAAATTGACTCTTAAATTAGAAACTTGAAATTTTGTTTATTAATTAATTTTATTATTTTTTTAATTTACATTAAAAATGAAAAGGAAAAAACCCTCACTCATTTAAAAAAAAAAATAAAATAACACATTTAAAAAAAATGCATAACTCAAATTT
>JASDQU010010603.1:144102-184509 GCA_032191745.1 Picea mariana | reverse complement strand
TTTTTTTTCTACTGATTCCATATAATCTTAAATGATCTTTAGGGTGATTTTGGGGGGCCTCCCCTTCTTAGAATGAATTTTTGGAATAAGTGGTGGAGTGCTCATATTGAACAATTATTATTATGGATTGACTTTATTTCTCAAATCAACTTTTACTCGGGAAACTTAAAATAAACAAATAAATAAAATATATTTAAATCTCTTTACTTAAAATTAAAATTGAATCAAAATAAAAAGTGACTCACCTCATTTCAGATGTCCAAATGCTCAACCCGTTGAAGAAGCCAAAAATAATTTTTGAAAAGAAGTCCAAAGAAACTATAGAGATTATTTTGGGTTAAAAAGGTAAAAACCAAAGAGAAGTATTATTGCAGTTTAAAACCATAGATATATAATCTGAAATAAAATATCTCATAAAAAAAAACAGAAAATATTATTAGCTTTCAAAACCGCAAAAAAATAATATTATTGTTCAAAACCTCAGAAAAATATTATTTCCGTTCAAAACCACAAAGAAATTGTCAAATTAATAACAGTAAAGATATATCACTTATTGTTATTCGTAAATGCAAACTAACTCATCAACATTATAATAATATTAGCATTTTCTATCCACATAAACTATTTATACATGGAAAAAATAGATGCACAGATACATATCATTGCTGACTAGGCATGATGTGATAGATGCAGTGTCATTATCTGTCACCGTATATAATGAGATTCAGTGAATAGATTACACTCGAAGCGTATAATGAGGGGTCCACCCTCTTCTGGTTTTCGGCACGCGGACCCAAAAGGGCACGCATATGGACTCGCTTTCAAGCGGCAACTGCCACCGCGACAGTTGCCAGTGAACGTGCAGTGTACCTAGCGCTGACACGTGTTAGTCAATAACACACAAGTGAAAACATTCAATAATGAAAGGGACATCTGTGTTGCCTGCCCTGCAGGATGGGCGGGGGCCTCCGGGCCCCGTCGCGCGGGAGGGCGGCTGACTGATGGGACGTGCCAGCACCGACGACGGACTCCACCAGGGAATCGACTGTCGGAGTAATATTCCCTGTTTGCCCTTAAATTTTGGGTATAATTAAGTGGGGATTGTAGGTCACTTCATGGGAACGACCTGTCACTCCATTGTTTGCATGGTGGAGATTCGTTGCCGTAATTATGTGTCTTCTACGTGTGATGTCAAGTCGCTGAGCCCGCCTGCAACAAACGCAGCAAGACACGCGGCATAATATTAGTGGATAGGTTTCTGATTTCAGAGGCGGCGTCCCTTCATTGCTGCTCGTGGATGATGTGGGTCCCGCCCTACTTCACACGCGCTGTCGGATTTATTGACGCTAACGTTTACAATTTCACGGGCTGTTAGTGCATGCTGTTTCATTTTTACCTGCTCTCCTGGTTGATTGTTCTAGCTTCTGGCATACTGCATGCTGTTCAGTTTTATTTTTTTTTATGTTGGTAATTGTTTTTAATTTCTTGTATGTGGGAAATATTAATAATCATGTCAAGAGTCAATTTTTGGTTTACTGTCTTTTTTATCGTATTTGTTAAATGATAAATGGTACATATTTAAGGGATTGGATGTTTCCTTCACATTCTTATATAAAGGGTTGATATCACTGTCTAGATCAATGTGACATGCCCTCAACCTGTCACTGCCAACTGTTTTTTATAATCAGTAAGTATTGATATTTGTCTTAGACTAAATCGTTAGAATGGTAGATTTGAGAAATTATTTCTATATAATTCTAGTACCCCACTGGTTTTTCAGCATACTAAATCTATTTCTACATTCAAAAATGAATTTTAAATAACAAATCAATTTTTAAATTGTAATTAAAAAAAAAAAAAACTCAATTTATATGGCTAAAGTATTTTTTTTTTAAAGGAATCCTTATGAACAGAACTAAGGGAACGCGCTTGAACAAAACTTGGTTGTCCACAGCCAATTTTTATACACTTGTACCTGTCTCCTCCCGCCACGTTATCTTCCTGGGCGTGGCAGTGTTTTCCAGACTTCTTTGCCAGCATTGTTCTGCATACATTTATTTAATTGAATGTATGCGGACTCCAGAAGATTCAATCGATGGATCGCTCAGAGCCACATAATCTCTTGAAATCCCAAGTTTCCCACTGAGAAAATAATGTCCAGATTTCAAGCTTTTGCAATTCGAATCCCGCCTTTCTGGATCCATTAGTCTCAATGACTTCAATGCTTTCGCTCTGGAATTTGTTATGGATATCACTTGAATCTACCCATGATTCTAAGTGGGAATTGCCTTCAGAAGCTTCAACATCTTCATCATCTGACCGATCTAACTGGCCAAAACCACGTAAAAACACTGCCCTAGGCCTCTGCACCTGCGTTTATTTATTCATAGGGGTAGATCTGTTCGTTGAATCCTTGCAACACCTAATCATGGACCATTCTAATCATATAAAAAAGTAAATGCTAAATCCCTGGCTTATGCAATCTACAAGTATCAGAAGTTTTTCTTGTAACTTCCATTCCAGTTCATTAATTCTTGTGGAGAGAATTTGAGATTAATATCGTACTGAGTGCTGATCATGGTCCATTATCTCCTGGAAGTTTGATGATCATGAATTCATAAGAGAGATCAAAACCCATGAGAAAGCAACGGTGTGTTTCAGTTTTCAGGTGAAAGTATGGAAATGATCAACGTAGTTTAATGACATTGATTCAGAGGTTCATAAGATCGACATGAATATTTGTAGAGTGCACCTATCATGGTTGCAAACCAGTGTTTGAGAAGGAAGATTCAAATTTCCAGCTGCGTTATGTGAAAGAGTTGCATAGGCCGACAACGGGTTGGCCTTCAACATATATTACAATGATTCTTTTACCAATATAAAAGTTCTTAATCCCACTCAAACATTTCTTTACAGAGTTGAAAAGTATAAAATACTATTGTATATTGAGGGCAGTGATGAATGAATTGGATAGTTATAAAGGGATCCAACAGTAACAAGAAAGCTCAGATGATTGTTTTGGCTAAAAAGAATGGAGTAGGTTAACTTGGGAGTAAATAGATTGGGGTAGCCTGAGTTTGGTGTAGCCTGAGTTTGGTATGGATCAAAGTTTTATGTATTTCAGAACCTTTCTTTAAAGTTTTGTCCCATTTTAAATCAATCTAAATACTCAAAACCATCAGAGTTTTAGATTGGCCGAAAATTTAAAACCGTACCCCCTAAAAAGTAACTCTGGAGAAAAGATTGCTACCAATTTAACCCACTCCAAAAACAATTGTTATCATTAGTCAATTGCTCATTTTGTGCATGACCATTATTCTCATCTGCAAAGTACATGGTAAATGTAACAAATCACATAGTTAATATATTGGAGGTTCAGAAATCTTATCCAAGTTATAATAATAAAAATATTACTTATAGTTTAGATTATATTACATATAGTTTAAATTTGGATTGATATGGATGTTATAAGGTTTATTGTCAAAGTATTTATAATAGTGTATTCTATTTTATTAAAATTGAAGTCAAATTAGAATATTAAGGTCAATGCCAAATTAAAAAACTCATTTTAAAGTTGAAGTCAAATTATAATATTAAAATCAAAGTCAAATTAAAAAAACCTATGAACAAATTAAATAATAAAAAAATATTTTTAAAATAATATATTAAAATATGAATAAATGATTTTGTTATTTTTTAAGTTTAGCTATAAAATTTGAATTATTGAGAAAGTTTTGCTATAAAACTTGAATTGTTTTGTCAATATTGAAATTTGACGGTGTTTCAAAACTAACATTGAAAATATTCAAAATTAGAATAGACTTGGAATTAACTAACCAAATAATTTCACTAAACCTTCATTGGCATTGGAAAATTCTCCTAGATGGATAAATGATAAAAAAAATGAAAAATATCCATTAGCTTAAGTTTAAGATTCCTAGTGAGGAGTTATAGCATTCTTGAGCTTTTAGATAGAAAGTGCTCAATAGTGAGCTCTCAATAGGGATTGCTAAGTGACTGAACCCGATCAAGTGTTCTGTAATGAAAAATAGTGGTCATGTTCACAATACTTGGTTTAATCTTGTTGATTAATATCTTATCATATTCATTTATAAAGGGAGCTTTAAAATTGTGAAAAATAAAGTCAATATATTATAGGTATTGAGGGGATATTAGGGGGTATAAAAAGGATATGTAGTAAAAATAAGGTTGTTTTTTTTATTGGAAAGTATTGAGAGGGAGGTTCAACAAAAGGAGTTTGGGAGCTATTTATAAATATCTAGTGAAATTAGGGATATTCTTTAATATCCCATGAATGCATGTGCTGTGTCACAGGTTCACTAAGTGAAGACCCCACAGTTTATAGCCTATCTCTTTGTATCCCATCCATGGATGCATATAACAAAAACAAAATAAGAGATAAGGGTAGTCATAATCTTAGCCATAGAAATATTATAGGAGTAAAGAAAAAAAAAATAGGGATAGATATATTCTTAGTCATAAAAATATTGTAGGTTCTAAATCTAAAAACGAATTTAGAGGGAAAAGTTTGCAATATTTATGTGAAAGGAGTTTTTATAGAATTTGATCCCACTGAACATAAATATTGCAAACCTCTCTCTCTCTCTCTCTCTCTCTCTCTCTCTCTCTCTCTCTCTCTCTATATATATATATATATATATATATATATATATATATATATATATATATATATATTCAAAAGACAAAAAGGGATTTTATGAATCCAAAATTAAAAGTAAAGCATGTGATAAGTTTCATAGAAAATAATGAGGAATTATGTGAATCAACGGAAAACTCTTCCAAAGGAGAGTATTAGGCCTCACACATATAGAATTAGACTTCCTAGGGGACAATATTAAGGGTTTTCTAAATATTTTTGCAATTTGCAAAACGATGCAGCCCTACCTCTTCTATTGAAAACAATGTAACCTTGGCTCTTCTCTTGAGGTTTTTCTATATAAATTTAAAATTAGGTAAAAAAGACAGGGGGACTTACCATTACAATTTATATGACATTCTACATACAACTACCTGCCAGTGAAATATTAGTAAGATTTACATTAACATGGAATTCTAGTGGAACTAATTATTGTTTAGGGAAAAATGTTATGAGAAGAGGCCCTTCCCTCCCTCATTCCTTTGTATGTATTTATGTTGATTTGTTCTTCCTTTGAAGTGGAGAAACTAGAGAGCATTATGGGAGCAATTCAAGCCCCGAGGAAATCTCATTTAGATTTCAATTCTATGCCTTATAACACCTCATATTTAGCAGGGTGGACCAAATCTATGCTTGGAGAGCTTAATCATGGCATCGATATGGTTGTTCTGTTTGTAGAAAATAGATTTGTACCTTGATTTCTTATGTTAAATGGATGGGAAATCAAGTGACTTCGTTTCTCTTTGTTCCTATATAAACAATAACATTGGGTGGGATTAAAAAAATACAAGATATTTCGCTTCATCGTTGAACCTTTTATTTGCTTGATCGAAAAAGGAGCTAGGGAAAGCATTAGGGAGGGAAATATTGAAAAAAAGGAAACCATTTAATCCCCTTAAATTTGAGGGAATAAGATAAGATATAATGAAAGTAGGCACTTACCTTACTACCTTAAATGAGTAGGCTAAAGTAGTGGCGAAACATTTTTTCCAAGGTAGGCTCACTCCATTAGTAGGTTTTCTCTTGTTAGTGCTTGAGGTCGTTAATGCCCAAGGTCCATTATCATTCATCAATGGTCTTCAGGTGGGTGGCCTCAAACCATAGTGATAAACATTGTTGGAACCTCAAGTTTTGAAGGTTCATCACACTTCTCCTAGAATCAATCGACCGAGTGGTCGAGAACACTAGAAACAATTGGTCGGGCAATCAACTAGATATGTACATGAGTGAGTTGAGTAGTCAACAAGTTTTTCGGTCGGGTAGTCGACCAATAGTTGAAGACAATTAATTTGTGGATCAACTAGCCAAGAAATCGAATATGATTTGGATGCATGGACGGTTGGGTCGAGCATCCTTGTTGAGCCAACTAGAAAACACAGATTCAACAAAGTCAACTCTAACCATCGACGGTTGTATGTGAATACGATCTTCTCGATTTCTAGGAAGTTATTTATATCTCGAGACTATAGATAGAGGACCTTATCGGTCATTATCATATGGTAGAAATGCAATACATTATGTTCAACATGCATTCTGATGTTCTGATCACAATGTGATGTGTTTAAGTGTTGTAACAATGTCTTTAGACACCATTGATTTTTTTTGAAGTTACTTCTCTTTGATTATCTGTAGTTTTGTTTATTTGTTTTGTATAAGGTTACACCCAATCCCCAACATGGTATCAGAGTGAGTGGTCCAAACCTTGGTTGTTGTTTGTAAATCTTGTTGAGTCAAATCTATTTATGATTGACTCTAGATTGGTGATGTTTTGACTATAACCTTGGAAACAAGTTAGATTTTTTTAGATACCGAAGATTGATCCTCTTGTTTTGAATGGATGTAATTATGCTATTTGGGATCCAAATATGGAAACCCTACTAAAGAGTAAATGACTATGGAAATATACGAAGAGTGCAATTCCAGATCCAACAAACGATCATATGAAGTTTGTTGTTGATGGAAAGAATGATGAGGCTGTGGGGGTCATCATGACCTATATCTTGTGGGATATTTGATTTTCACGCTAGCATAATTGACTTTCCTCATCAAGTCTGGAAGAAGCTGAAGTATTTGTTCAACAAAGTCGATGAAATCCATGTCATGTAGTTGGAGAAAGAGTTGATCTCTCTTGATTCTCATCATTTCAACAGAATTGAGAACTATTTGGCCCGTGTGAAAGAACTGTAGTTGAAATTGGGTGAATTTTGGAAAAGATATCATAAGAAAGATGGAAAACTCATGGATATGGTCCCGATGAATTTGAGAACACCATTTGATGTGTTCGTTTCGACTATCTACACCAAATGGTAAGAACGCAAGGAACATGGTAAGGATTATACATTTGAAGTTTTCTATGGCTTACTGATTAGTGATTAACAAAAATGACTTGATGAAGGGAAGCTTGGTGGAAAACATCAAGCTCACTTGCTCAAGGTAAAGGGAAAGGTGAATCATAAGGAAAGAGGATGATTTGATGCCTCTATACAAAGAATGGAATGCTTCAATGAGAAAATTGAAGGGAAAACATATACAACTTGGAAGAATTGAAAGGAGAAGACACATGAGTACTATGGAAAGACTGTACATGTGGAGAGAAACTACCACAAGAAGAGAGATGACTTAGAGGAGAAAGTCAAGAGAATTGAAGGAGACATGTTGATTGTTCATCGACTTGTTGATAATTTCACCTTCCAAGTCGAAACTTCTCAAGCGTTTCTTTCTCATTCCACACAGAATGAATGGGTAGTCAATTTTGGTTGCACTCATCATATGGACAATGATTCTTCCTTGTTCACATCCTTAGATAAATTTGTGGAGAGAAATATCTATGTTTTTGATCGTGGTGATGTTCCCTCTTGACATGGAAATATTGTCGACATCTATAATGTGCCGAATCTTAGTGAAAATTTGTTGTCGGTTTCTCAATTAACATAGACAAGTAAGATTGTGGAGTTCTGGCCATATCGTTTCTTTATCAAATATCTAAAGAAAGGTAAGATGATTTTCGTTGAAGGGTTTCTTGACCCAAAGGAAAATTTGTACAAGTTTTGTGACACGACTCAACTTGAATATAAACTCACTGCTCTTATTGCTCATACTAATGAACGAAGTTGAATTTGGCATGAATGACTCAAACACCTAACTTTTCGGAGTCCGCAGTCGATGGAAACACATAATATAGTTTTTGGTCTACCTAAAGTTTCCCCCCTTGATGGAGTTTATAGAGGATGTGTGTTGGGTAAGCATCATCAGGCACCCTTTGACTCTGGCAAAGTGTGGTAAGCACAAAACCTCCTGGAGTTGGTTCATAGTGATCTATGTTGCATAAATTTACTTTCCTTAGTAGGTGCAAGGTATATTTTGACCTTTATTGATGATCTCTCTCATTTCACTTAGGTTTATTTCTTGAAAAACAAGAATCAAGTGTCTTTGAAAAGTTCAAGGAATTTAGGGCCTTTGTTGAAAAGCGATGTGTTCGACCCATCAAGTGCTTGAGATCAGATGATGGTGGTGCGTATGTGAATTGACCTTTTGAGGAATACCTTGTTCGATCTGGTATTGATTGGAAGTAGTTGGTTCCTCATACCCCTCAACAGAATGGAATTACAGAATGCAAGAATTAGACATTAGTCGAAATGGTTAGATTTATTTTATAGGCCAAAGACTTGCCTCCTCGCTTCTAGGTTGAAGCAGTCTATTGTGAAAACTATATGTTGAATCTTATTTTGACTTGATATATTCCTTCTGTGAATCCAATCGAATGTTGGTGTGGAATAAATCCCTCAATTGGCCACCTTTGTGTGTTTAGATGTGTTGAATATGATCATATTTCTAATGATTGTAGAAAGAAATATGATGCAAAGAGTCATTCTTGCATCATGATGGGATATTATGAAGAGTCTAAATACTATCGACTGTTTGACCCTATCAAACACCAGTTTACTATCAGAATAAATGTATGGTTTCATGAGAAGTATTAAAGCATTAAGATGTTGAATGCCTCCTATGGTTTGCTACAAGATGGTCCCTTTGATGTTGTTTTCGACAATGGATCTCCTGATTTTTCAGTCCTTTGACTAGAAAGTCGAACTCTGTTCCTATTTCGATTGGGTCGACGATCCCTGAGTTGACTAGTCAATTGATTTCATTCTTGACTGGTCCACCATCTCCTTCGACTGAAACTATTCCAAATTCTAATCGATCTTCAGCAGTGGACATCAGTTCACCCCTTTCTTTCTTACCTTGTACAACTATTTACTGCAAACATATTTTCAGTAAAAGAACAAAAAAGATACAATGATAAATACAAATATTACACAAATATTTTCCCCCTCGAAACCCAAACCGGGAAAACCAACATATTCTATATTCATTCATTGTGATACATTTTTTACAATACAATATACATATAGGATCCAACGACATACAAAACCCTAACCCAATGACTTGGATTAGTCAACAACCTTAATTCCTTAACCGAAAATAGAAAACCATCGGCAAAAACCATCTGTCGAAATCACCCAACAATGGGAACAAAAATCGAGGCGACACAAAAAATGAGGAAAAAATGTGACATGTTTCCCAAGGAAAACATTATCTTCATGATCATTCTATTGGTTGTGTCGTCTTCATAAGAAATCAAACATTAAATATTGTTGGAATTTCTTCGAGACTGGTCATGGGAAAGGAGAGCATGACGATGCAAAGGCACGTGTAAAACGAGCACTTTGAAGGTATCAGATGAACCATTATGTCAATCGACTTGTATATGTTGATCAAGCTATTCAATGTTTCCGAACAACTCTAAGCCATGGACATAATCCATCGAGGGATGTGCGCAGGTGTGTGTGTGTGTGTGTGTTGTACACATGAAAGTTCAATACCAATAAATTGTCAAGTTAACATATATATATATTGACATTCATTTACTTAAATAAATTATTCTTGAACCGTGCAGGTTTTTTTGGCATCTTGGAATCCAAATGTAGATATATCTATCCCATATGAAGTCAGTACAATACATGAGACTCGAAAATTGCATTCAATTAAAAAAAATTCCTACCAAAATGTGTATGCATTTGATAAAAGGAATGCATCTTGTTTTTGTTCAATTTGCACAGAGGACACATAATCCGATCAGATTTGTGAAAACAAAATTGACAAATATGTTAAAGCTTGGAAACATATAGAAATTAATACAAAGGGGAAAATGCCACTTGTAAGCTCAGAGGAGATGGAATCAAATGACACTACAATGTTAACTGATGGTGATAGATTTTTTTATCTTGTTAGAGAAGGTAAAATGTTACAATTGTTCAAAAATATTTGTTATGTTTAAATAATACATAGATGTACAGTATATAAAATATATATTATAATTTATAATACAGAAGTGTGCATGTTGATCTAATGATTTGTTTGTTGGCACATGGGGCCTTATTGGCAGGAGATGTATTTTTTGTGGTTGTACTTGTAGACAATGATGAAAACGTTAAATATTATTTGATGCGGTGCACAAAAAGAAAGATGAAGTTATTGGAGGATTATAATGATGACGATTTTATATATGAAAGAGGATCCATCATATTGAAAAACTATTTTTTTCAAGAAACCCATCAAACCGAAAGTCATGTTCACTTTCAAGACTATCAGTCAAATGTCATAAGTTATCGATATAGTCATTTGGTATGTGTAGTGCACATAAATTTTATAGAGGTTCAATCAAATAAAAAATTGAAAGTTAGAAAATGGAAAATGACAAAATCCAATCATGAATGAATAGTTGAAGATGGCATACCATTACGGTGTTTGTAAACAACATTCCAGATTAAAAAAGAAGAAGAAGAAGAAGAAGAAGAAGAAGAAGAAGATTGCATCAAGTACTTTTATATGGATATGTAGGATTCCATGTTGTTTGGTTTACTTTTGTGGTCCATTCAAATAAGATGAATTTTGATGAATTGTTGTACTACTTTAAACAATTTTGCACATAAAACTAGATCTCAATTGGTTGTCAATTATAAAACATTCAGGTCCCCATATGTCCCCTAGACCACTTAAGGGATAAGATAACATGATTTGGATTTTTCGATCATGCCTTGAATAATTAGATAGAATATACATGCCTTACATCTAATATGTTGGTTTCAATTTTTAATGTACTTGTATGCAATGATTTTGAGTTCTAAATGGAGATCTTAAACATATTTTCATGTCACATATATCTCTTACTTATATTCCAAATCATGGTACAATGAAATCATGGCCTACAATGTTTGGGCGAGTCATATTTAATAGATGCTAGAAGGTATGTTGTAATGTTTGTAACTTAGAATTGGATAAGAAATGTTGCAATCTTTGTAAGGCCCATGAAGGCAAGGTGCAATCTATGAGAAAAATGCACTAGGCGATGAAACTACAACCATGTCTTGTAGTAGTTGGTTGAAGTTGCAATGACGTCGTAAATTATAAAATTTTCAATATATGAAAAATTGTGTAGTGAAAATGTTCATTATAAATTCATTTACTACATTTTAATGTTCATTGTTACATGTTAAGTGAGCCATGATTGGTTTGAGATTATTTCATGATGCCTTATTGCGTAAATATTTATATCAGTTTATATTTTTGTATAACTTATAAAACTTGCAAGAAATCATTATTTGATCTAAATTGATATCAGTGGCCACCCACCTATTCCAACTAGCTCAAAGCAGTTTGTTGGCAACTTACTAGTTTTAGCAGTTTTTCGGTTCCTAAACTTCTGAGCCCATTTTGAGGGACTAAACGATGATTTTCATGATCGGGCACCTCAATGACAGCCAAAATCTTTGATTGAGCCTACAAAATGAAGCTCCTCATTGATACCTTTCCAATGAGCTATTTTTCACCCCAAACGAAGATCGTATGCCAAAGTTATGCCCCCGAGAAGTTGATACACCAAACTATCCAAAATGGGGTCCACAAAACTGTTGGCTTTTCATCTTCTGGGGTTATGGTTTTGGATTTTTATCTATGTTAAAAAAGCCTTAGGAGCCTCATTGTAACAATCATCTTCTTGTGAATGTAAGTAGCCATCACATCTCTTCTAAGAGAGAAGCTGTCACCATTCTAGCGAGTCTTTCACTCTGTATTTCTATAGTTTTGTACATTTCGCTCATTAATAGAAATTGTGTATTACTGTATATCCGTGCCTCTTGTTATATATCCGGTATATCTCTGTTATATTATTGGCTATATCTGTATATCACTGTTTTATATCTCCGTTCTCATTTTGTGCTGAAAATAATCTAGATCATTATTGTACCATGTCATTTGTATTTAAATTGGGATCTAGTACAATATTTTAGTTGTTTATATCATTATTGTACCATGTCATTTGTATTGAAACTAGGATGTAGTGCAATATTTTAGTTGTTTATAATGTTTATAGGACCGATTCGATTGTAGTAGAATAAAGAACATCTTATATGCCCCTACTACTCAAACTATTTGTGATGCTTTTCCAACAATGGAAGAAATCAAGGCATGAAGAAGTGCAACTATGGATTCTACAACAAGGTTTATAAATATAAGATCAATACAACCAGCTTAGCAATCACAAGATCAAATTATATGTAGTTTTTAGGGTCAATATAATGTATGCTTCTATTGAATCCATGCACCTTATCCTTGTATTAGATTATATGTAGTTATTGAGAACTATAAATTTTAAACTTGTGTTGTTTGGGTTATGATTTTAATCATTAACATGTATTTCAATCTTTCCAATTGTACATGATAAATATTAGTCATGCTAACACCTTGTGGAGACCATTGGCACAATTGAACAACTCCATAAAATTCTTTGCATATTCCAAACTTACACACATTCTATTCCTTTGGATTTTTTTTTGTATAACTATCTTTATTCTAAGATATAAAGTAAAAATTTCAACAAAGCAAAAAATTCAATAGAAGTAGACTAGATCTTTTGCCTTCATGGATGCCAAACTATTATACTTTCAAAAATATCAATGGAAGTAGACTAGATCTTCTGCCTTCATGGAGGCCAAACTATTATACTTTCCTGACTTGATATTGCTCTATGCTCTCTAAAGTTTCTCACATGGCAATATAATTGGTATCCATTAAAAAAATATAAAAAAATATAGGACTTAGTAGAAAAAATTCAGAAATGGAATATGTTAAAAACTTTTATATTCTTCTTTCTTTTTTCCATTTTCCGGTTCATTTTCCCCTATTTAAGTGGTGGTAATAGTGTATCATTAGGAAAGAAACACTCAGAAGCATCACCTTCACCTTGACATTTTCTAAAACAAAATGCATCTCTTGGTTCCAATTGAAAATTATTATTTCCATTTATCTCTTAGTATATTGGATTTGATAGTTGAAGTAAAAGACGAGGTAATAACAATGAACCTACGAATATTTAAGGAGCCCATGATCCACAAGTAGGAGTAATTCATAGATTGAACGGAATTTATAGAAAATTTATGGCAAAGGGTTTAATATTTGGAAGATCGAGATGAACTACTTCTAATTATGGAGGAACTAAGCTTTAGATCATTATGAAAAGGACTAGATCGAAATATATGATCGATAAACATCTAAATAAGAATAATGCTATAGCAATGATAATTGTCATGTTCATAATGATAATTGTCATGTTCAATATATGAGAGTAATTTTTATTAAATCCTTTAAAAATAACATTAAAATACATTTAGTCAACCACTTTTTAAAAATAATATTAAAATACATTTAGTCAACCTTGTGTAGACTTTATGAGACCGAGAGTGACATGAGTAAAGTATATTTGCAATGGAAAACTATGATATAAAGCATGTTAGAGGAAGGAAAAATAACTTGTCATATAACATCTATGAAATGGTTGGTAAATCAACTTGTGATTATTGAGATTGTCATCTTTGAAGAAGATCGAGTTATGACCTTGCCATGCATTCTCATAGCTTCTTATGATAATTTAGTGATGTCATTCTCATATCTTCTTATGATAATTGAGTGATGTCATTGAAGCTTGATGTTAATCAATATTTTAATGAACATTTTTTAATTGTAAAGGCATAGTTTAGATTTTGTTGTATATTGTTCAATTTATGACATGCTTATTAATATTGCATCATGATATTATTGGGTCAATTATTGCTTTGTGACACTTGAGTTGAGTATTTTTGATATCCTAGTAGTGTTATGACCATTCTTCACCATATGAGTCTTAATAGACTTGGTATGGCCATGGGATTTACAATCTAGTTGCTCTTGGGTATTTAAAGAAGTTGAAATTTTGGGAGAAGAGGTGGTAATCTTGAGAAGAGATATATGACGAATTGCATGTTATTATTTTGTTCCACTTGTTGAATATTGATAGACGTAATGGCAGTTTCAATTCATTTAGTCTCTCATGTTTTGACTTGACATTGGAATTAATAGACAATTGTGGTAAATGTGGAAATGATATAGTTCCTGTTTTGACTTGAAATTGGCATCAATGGAAATAGTAAATGTGGAAATGGTATAGTACATGATTTGTGTAATGGCAAAGAAAAATGATTTTGTTACTCTTTTTGGGATGCTAACAATTTTGATTCTTGATTTGATAGAATTGTAATAAAATGAGACATAGTTTGTGTGTTGATGATTCAATGGTCCCATATTGGTTTTAGTTACTTAGGTGTAAAGAACAATATAAAATATACGAAACAACGTATATTCTAACAACCATGAAACATATATGCATTATATTTGTTGAGCACATATATCTAATATATGATTTTAGAAAAATGCAATGTGACCTTTAATCACATGGTCTTGGACCTATGCCTCCAAGAAAGTGCAAAAATATTCATCTTTGTTAAGAATATTGGTGCCATCCTCAGATGCTAGGTCATCAAGGCTTCTATGAATTGTGAATTCAGACTAATTCTTCCATGGTTACAAAAACAATATAAATTTAGGCCATGTGAAACATAGAATAAGCCATGAATTATTTGACACTTCTAATGCAAAGAAGGCATCCAATAGGCTAAAAGGCTTATTACACTGCTCTCTTTTGAATTGGGCTGAAATTTCTATGAAAAGAGTATGTAATGAACATAGTTCAATTCTTTCTTCTGGAAAACACCTCTTTACTAACACTTGAAGTCACTACGTGTATATGTGTTGTTGAGTCTCAGTTTTGACACTTCTAATGCCCTATCTTACCCCCTATCTGAGCATATTTTATCTAATTGATTGTTTCCTCCATAAATACACTCGATGATGTTGTTCACGTGCATAAGAGGTAACTTATGATTAAAGCATTATTTGTTTAGTTTTATTGAGTTTATTCGATTAAATGTTTGATTATGTATGATCCTAATCACTTTGAATCTTAAGCAACATGATCTGGTACCCAGTCTATTCCGGTACCAAGGCTCCACCTATTCTGGTACCAGCGTGTGCTAATCCGGTACTAGACATAATTCAAAATTTTTGAATGTTTCTAGAAGAAAATAGGGCTCATGGGTTTTGTCCAGAGSGATGTTTTCATGTGGACACATGGGTCAGAATTCACCCAGCTCGCACGCGTGGACCTCCAGCTTAGGGGGAATGATTCTACAAAAATTAACAAAAAAACTCAAACTGCCAACTTGTGCCTCAATTTTCGTGCATATGGTATTAGATCTAGAAATTATAATACATGGGTTTTGTCCAGCATATGGAAAATTGAGTACGATGTTGGAATCTTTTCAAAATTAGAATTGGTTTGAGAGATATTGGTGGGGGACTAACTCGAATCTGCCCAAATTGTTAAAAAAACACAGATTTTTGGGATTTATCGTAAAATTGTAAAAATTGTTTTCTTAGCTTGGGGGATTCAGTTTCATCCATTACTCCATGGATTTTATGTATAAATAAGACCTCATAGGTCTGAGTAGGGAGGAATTACTATGTTGTAAGATTGGTTCTTGAAGAAGGAATTGTTATGTTGTAGGTTTGATTTTTGAAGATTGTTGGTTGTACACCTATTCCTCAAGTAATGATATAATTTCAGTTTATGGATTATATGTGTGCATCTACATCATCTCTACTGTAAGTCTCTCTTAAGAGCTTCCTTGTTGGTACGGCAAGGGCCCACCGACCCAATCAAGGTAAGTCTCTTTGTAATTAATTGTGAATATGATTCTTGTTTTCTGTGTGTGTGAACAAAGTAATTTTATGTTTGATTACAGCATCTAATTCCATCTCTGTCATTTTTCAGTGATACATTTGATAGCAGGTCATATAGATGCGTGGTAACTCTAAGTGAGTGGAAGCTTTGTGTGCAATAAAAGATTTCTGAGTGCAATGATTTTTGAGTAGTTACTTGTCATCTTTGCATGAGTATATGAGAACAACCATTTGATTAAATATTTTAGTGTTTGTCTAAACTAAATGTTGTAGCGTGTGTTTTTATTTTCCCAATCTAGGAACAAGTTGGATCTCCATATTTCACCCTACATGAACCGATAATGGAGTATCTCAACATACCTAGAATTTCTTCCAGAATTGATTAAGTTATGAGTGATTGTCTTTTAAATGGTGTGTGCAGCAAGTTTATCACTATTTTTTATTGTTACAGGAAACAAGATCTAAGTTCATCTCTCCATTCCATGAGCCTCTAATGAACATATTTGTCACCTAAGAAAGAACCTTTTTCTTAACTGTTTGCTTGAGAGGTTTTATTATCAGTTTTCTCTTCTAAGTTTGAAGTTGTGTGAAGCATTTGGATATTCTAAAACAGAGTGTTAGTTGTTGTTAAGAGTAGTAGCTACAGATAACTAAGTCAAAGTCCATCTTTCCACTTCATGAGCTTGTAAATGGACAAGGCATTATCTGAGCAAAACCTTTTGAGTGCATGATTGCAAGTTTTGCTTTCTAATTTATGAATTGTGTGAAGAGTGTTATCTTTGAAGTGTGAAAATAGAGTATTGGTTTTTATATGGGTTTCTTGATTGAACTATACTCATCAGACATAGGAACATATCTATTATCGACACATATAGTGCATCAATTCTTTTGATTACGAATCCCAGTTGATAATTTATGTTTGGTAATATATTATGCAAATAATTGCACCAACCTGTGTCATTATAGATTAGAATGGATCAGTTTCAGATCCACTTCTAGCTCACAGTTCAAGTACAATGAACAATGATTTTATAACATGTGACTATGTGTTTTCTCTAGATTCGATAAGAGAACAACTAAGTGTTAAGTTACATCTCTTTCCAGGCTTTAGTGTCACCATAAGAAACAGAGCACTAAAGAGTTCATACAAGTTTTCATTCAATTGTATATGTATCCCCTACAATATGTCACATAAATTCTCTATATGATGAGGTCCAACATGGTTGATTGATCCATTCTGATGAATCACTTAAAATATCATTAGGATCTAGTCAGTTATCCATATAAATGTCATTGTATCAGTCATATATTATTCCAAAGATAGCTTGTGACAGTTTATAAATTTGGAAGTATCTTATTTATAAGATTTAAAGTAGATCTCCTAAACTTATCTTTCAAAATCTTCTCACCACAAGAATTTTTATCTATATTTCATCCAACTAGAAATAAACAATAGAGAAGGTTAACAAAATGGATAGGAACTACACCTGAAATGTGGGAAATAGAAACAAAACAATCTCATTTTGTCAGGGTGTCATATTGCAAGCCATAATTAGCTTTGAGGTTAACATTCATTCAATGTTAGATCAACAAGAATTCACCTTGGAACACATCCTAATTGTTATAAACTACCAAGTGCATTCATGTTTAACAAGTTATGCTAGAGTTTTCTTCCTTTAAAAAAAGACATGCTTGCAAGGGGGTGTAAATCATTAACACAAGATTGTATCCATATATATTCCAATCCTACACATTTAGGCTAGACAAAAGTAGAATATTGACATGTAATTTGGAAGAATACTAGAGATTGAAATGCAAAGAAAAAACATCCAGTGCCTTTATATATAGTCATACATTAATGTTTACCATATTTGGCAAAGAGGGGGGAAATCACTCGCGAGATCATCGTAACTCACATCAAATTAAGTAAACTCTTAATCAAATATTAACTGTATCCTCATTTAGACCATAATTTGACCTCACATGCATGTACAATGTACCTTAATATGCATGCCATTATCCATTTTATGGTTGTCTACAAATGGAGGCAGCCATTTTTTCCCACCACCCTTAGCATTGCGAAAGGAATAGATTCAAAAGTGATCTTTCTCATTTTTGTGCTTGAGAAACCTCGAGGTTTCCAATGTTGAAGATTGTTATGCATTTCTATATACAGGAAATGAAACAACAATTTATAGGTTACTTTACATAATTTCAAATATCAACAAACTTACAAAATAAAATTTCACAGTTCAATATAACTTAAACTTACCAGAAATATGAAAATTGTTGTACGTGATGTCCTCCTTCTGGACCCAAACCTCTCTATAATTCCTCCCTACAAAAATGTGATGTGCTCCTCTTGGACCCAAACCTCTCTAAATTCCTCCCTACAAAAGTTGCAAGCAATCAATATGGATTAAAGAATACAATACAAACAAGAGAATACAATACAATACATGATAAATATGGATTAGATAACACAATACAAACAAGGGCCATGCGACCACAATGCCCTGTAGCTAAATGCTAAATTTTATTGCATTTTTTCATAGAGACTAAGATGACTTACATGCCTCCTCACAAGAATTCCATATATAACTAAAATCAAATTTAAGACTCAAGTACTTGTAAGAAGGAACTAACTTTGATTAGTCACCTTTCAATGTGATTGCTAGAATTTCCTCGTGGGAGGTACTTATTACCATTACCTTTACTTTTTTGTACATTAGTTTTCATTTTAGAATAAGTGAAAAAATTGTATACAAAATCAAGATGTATTTCAAGACTATCTTTGTTCTTTGTCAACAACATAATGTCATCTATGTAAATCAACAACAACAAAGCATGAATTGTTATTCTTATTCCTCAATTTTACAATAACCTTTTCATATAAGTTGAGTGTAACTTCTCTCCACTCAACTATAATAACTACTTTTCCGCATGAATTGTTATTCTTATTCCCCAATTTTACAATAACCTTTTCATATAAGTTGAGTGTAACTTCTCTCCACTCAACTATAATAACTACTTTTCCCATTCCTTTGCAAAGTTTTATTCGAGGCATTATATCATAGGCTTTAGCAAAATCAACAACCCAAAGATAAATTATATTTCCTCTCCCTCACACTTTCTACCTCCTCTATCCATAGTATATAGACATCAAATATATAGAAAACGAGGGGGATGACTAAGTGGAGTTGTGAACAAAAATCATGTGAACTTGAATGGTAACATATTGACTTGTAGGTGTTATCGTAAGACAAAAATGTGTACTATATTAAAATCCTTCAACATTTTTAATGATTATCAAACACCCTCAAACATCAAAAAAACAAAACAAGAAAAAAACTAAGAAGTGGATAGTTTATGTCTAAAGTGATAGTATTTTCATCACTAACAAAGGAAAAAGGAAAACATTGTTTTGAAATCGAATTTCAGAGAACAAAAGTTGACAAAATTAAATGCACATTTTAATGGAATTCACTACACAAGACAACATGTGCAATATAGGAATGGTTTTATTGAGAAAAACTTAACAATGTTCCAACACAGATAAACTCTTGTCAAACATAAACATATCTATATGTCCATAAGATAACATTTTAGAAGGAAATAATTGGTTTAACCTACCATGCTTTGGTGGAAAATATTTTGTGAAAAGGAAAGGAAATAAGGGAGAAATTATGAGTAGTGTGTAGGAGTTCCCACAAACCAATTGCAACATATTTCATTGAATGGGATATACGAGAAATGAGAAATTAAAATGTCTTTATTTTGAGACAAAAGTCTAGACAATGATTGTTTGAATACAAATTCCTTGATCATCCCATCATGATGTCGAAGGATGAAGATGCATGATTGTTAAAGTACAGTTGAAAAATCCAATTTTTCTTAAACAAGAGAAAGAATTTTTCATTTTTCAAAATATATATTATTTGATATCAAAGACATCGGTAGAGGTCACATAAATGCATATTTATAAAGTCACATACCCATGAAAGAAGAGATAGTCAATATCTTACCTAGGAAAACAAAATCCCTTGATCAATAACATGACAACATCCAAGCACATCAAGAAAGGCTCAAGAAACTTAATTTTGAAAAGAAATTAAATAGACATAGTGCTATATCATAATCCATGAAATAGAACACTAGCCATATGGGAAACACATATATACAACTAGATGCACATGCATGTTGCACTGCACCTCAAATTCAACAAAAAACTTAAGAAATAACACAAAAGGACTATAAAACATGCAAAGTTTTGAAAGGCACACATCACAAATTACATGAAAAAATAATGGGAAAGATTAATGTCCTCATAACATAACACACAAAATATCCAAATCTATGTAAAGAAACAAAATTCCAGAAAGACAACACAACCATAACACAGTTTCAAAATCCATAAAACACCATTTCATTTCTAAATGACCACCTTTAAAGGCATGGGTTCCAAGGATTCAACAAGGAATTCCCACAACCAAAAGTCTAAATAGGCAACAAAAGAGTCAATGGTCATAAATTACACAAACGAAAGTCAACCAAGATTTAGAATGGTTGAAAGAAAGAGTTGTTGATCTTACACCAAGTTTTTGGTTGTTATATAAGAAGATATGGTAGGAGGAAATGAAAGTAGTGTTGTTTGAACCACAACCTTCCAAGAGATAGGTTCAATTTCAAAAACGACTTTCTACATCCAAATCCCAAATAGGAAGCAAAAGACCTAGAAACCTAGAGAGAAAATATCAACTTCCTTGGAGGAATTCAACAAGCTTACACAAAGCCTTGAATCCCAAATTAGGGATATAAGATATAATAAACAATCTCAAAAAAAATAAAAAATTGTAGTAGAATAATGACCACAAACCATGGAATTTCTTGAGTGCCAATGCCACATAATTAGAATGATCGAAATGAATTACATGAAATTCCCACAAAAGAAAATCATTGGGACTAATAGGTACAATCCAATGTAGATATAGTGTGGGAGTCCAAAAGAAACTCTTATATTAGTGTTGAATGTAAGAAACAAAGGAAGGGAAAACATAGCTAAGAATCTCTAGTTTAAGATCTATAAATTCTGATTCCAACTCTAACTCTCTGTAGGCAAGTCAAAGTCGTCAAACATCAAGTCAGATCCATAAGTATTGACAAATTAGACCTCGAACCACAAATAGCTCACGGGTTATTAAGCTTCCCATCGAGTCTAACTTGTAAATGGATGGAAAACTCACGGGCATCAAATAAGAGGACCAAAGACTAAAGATCACAATGTTGTATGGAAGAGGGAGAGGATGACAAAGCATGATCCTATATAAATGTATGAAGACATATTATGATTTTCATTGAATAAAAACTTGGCAGTACCCATTAAAATGAGTTTTAGATACAAATGTAACATGTGTATATCTATGATGTAACCTATAAAGTTCCAAAAATTATATATACATTAAGTACAAAAATGAATAAAGTTCAAAAATTTGTATATATATATATATTAAGTACAAAAATGATTAAGTAATCATTTGATAAAGTTCTCATAGAAACAAACTAGAACTTACAAATGCAACATATATGATCTATGAATTATCATATATGGCCATGTTCTCCTCCGCCACTCTCTCCTCCAAGTTGGCCTTCAACACATTTGAAATGCATATAGACATAATTGTAAGTACTTATTGTTATCACTGAAAAATTGCTCGCCGCAATACAAGCAATGGTTGAAGACAATATCAACACAACACATTAATCAACACACCTCAAACATTTACAAAACCTATTTAGCAAGTAAATCTATGAAAATAGTCATTGAATTTCAACACAAATTTACCAAGGCTTACTTGTGCACACCGTGCAGGCCGATGTAGCGTTGAATGCACAAAATGCGTATCCCACATGACTATATCCATAAGAACTCGTGCATATGCGAAAATGACGCATTAATGCACTTGGTCGGGCCTCAACCACTTCCAGGTCGAAATGTACCATGACAAGACCATAAGATCGGCCTGAAATATTGCCTTGGGGTTACTAAAAGGATGGAAAGTAACTGCAAAGGGATCCCATTCAAACTATGAGCAAGCTAAGAAAAATATTGCATTGGTCCTATAAATACATGACCAAGACTTAAAAACAAGAAGAGCCACTAATCAACTAATCACATTGATGTGTTGTCTTGTTGGCCTAACTAGGCAGTTAAAGGGCCTCGTTTTTCTCACCCAAGTGGAAAAAGGAACTTAACAGATTGGTGATGATACTAGGGATTAGGATCAAATTTCTCCCCTATTAGGCCTCTATAGTTTTCATTATCACTCTTTTGTGTTTGCAGGAACCAAACTGGACCAACCTAATCCTTAGACACAACAATTCAGTCTCTAGTTGAGATAACTCATTTTAAATTTTGGTCCCTCCATTTCTTTATGTGTGCGCGGGTTCGAGATAAATAGTCGCAAAGAATGCGCAAAACTACGCATTTACCTTTATTTTTGTTCGCATAAACGACGCATTGTGCGCTACTATATCCAGTAAAAACGATGCATAAGCTCTTTTTTCATAGATTGTAAATGCTTTTGAGGTTAGTTTCACCAATTACTTGTAGGTTTATTTTCTGTACTTTGTAAAAGCCATAAAAAGTACGTTTTGAGTTCTTTATTGCATAGGTACTTAGCCACACATAGACATATAAAGGTGTAAAAAAGAACCATATCATCTTTCCCTTTCTTTGTTGCCACATGGATGGCTTAGTATAACATTTCAATTTCAAATTAAATCTTTTCTTTTACAAATCATCACATTAAATTGGGACTAGGTGATTATTTCGACATTCTTTAATATGCTCTTCCCCTTTCACCTTTGAGTGATCTGGGGGAACAAAAAAAATGGTTTCTTAAGAAGTCTTCATCTCCCTTTAAATATAAATCATTTTAGGAGAGGCCAATACCTCTTAGTTTTATTTTTGAAACACAACCTTAAAGGATTTTTAAGGGCCCATACATGCCCACACGTTTTACAATCTTAGGATAGTGTCAAGTTTTTAAGAAATAGAAAAAACTAGGAGAGTTTAAAGAACTTGAAAGGGCCCATACATGCCCACATGTCTGCGATCTAGGCATAGTTTTGAAGATTTATTAGATTAGATAACATTCTAGGAAGATTAAAGGATCAAAATTAAGTATCCACATGTCCACCATGATAGTGATCTAGGGATTTTAAAATTTTGCAAGGATTTCCTTGAAATTTAGTAAGTTAGAGATAAAGAAGATTTGTAAAGGACCAAGCTATGTCCACATGTTAAAATTTTGATCACTAACTTATTGAAAATCATCTGACACCATCACTTATTTCACACAAAATCACCTCACCGCACACTCTAAATTTCTATCGTATACTTGGAATTATATATTCTCTTCTCCCTACACCCATAAGAAATCTTGGAGAATCAGAAAGATTTCATATATCTTGGGAAAATTTCCACACCATTTTAATCAACGAGTTTGGTTCATGACCCCAATATCATATCCTATCTCAAATCCTAAAAGAAACCATTAAACAACTCATCTTTAACCTCCAAAGGAGGAGCACAAAAGAAATTTGTAGTCTAAGTTAAGATCTCGGGGATAGGCATCCAAATAACTCCCCGTTATCATTTCTCATTGAAACTTAGAAGTTCTGAAATAGGATATTGAAATCCTCTAAATCAAGCATTCCTACACCATAAGGCAAGGGGATACCCATGAAGGGTTGAAGGCCAAGGTCTATTTGTTCTATGCTTTCCTCCTTGGGTCACCCAACCCTTGGAAAGCATTCAACCCTTGACCCATTTCTTAAGCCAAAAATCTAAATGCCGTGCTTGATCAAGGTAGCTTAGTGGCCAAATCTAGGATTTCCACCTAGGTGGTAGTTGTGGGTCGCAATCACACCTTAATCAGATTTTGAACGGTTGTTGGGAATATTTCCAGTACTTTCAGGATATAACCCCTTCACCGCTCATTATAATTGATTGATTCATACCTTCACTAGTTCCTCTTCCGGTGGGTTCATGCCCCATTGTTGAGTGCTTTTGGAAGGCCTAGTGCTATTTTGATAGGAAGGATGTTATGCCTTTTAGGACACATGTATTATTTTTCTTCCCCCATGTAGAGAAAATCCAAACTACCCTACATTGTTACTCATTTAGTTTTTTATGTATTATCATAGATTACATGCAATTTCAAATGACATTGTTGAGATAGTCCAAAATATAAAACACGCTTGTTTATTTATTTCTCTCATCAAAACTCACACAATTTTTAGCTATTCCATAACCATACAAGAACTATAGAATCCTTGTCATTTCGGATGCTTGTTTAGCCTCCCACCAGTGTTGCGAGATATTCTTGGTTTTACCACCTCGTCAGTTCAACTTCCTCACTCACCTTTGAGTGTTGCGGTGTTGGGATCTACCTTACTTGGTTATACATTACTTTGTGAAAATACCCCCAACAACCCATATAGTAACCCTTCCTCTTTAGGAATTGGATCTCAAACCATCAACCACCATGGCAAGACCACAAAACCTACCATATATAACCCCATCCTCTTCTTCCCAGTTTGGAAAAACTCCCCCCCCCTCTCCTAGTTATATCGGTCATCCACCACTCACAAGGAGTAAGAAGAGAAACACACACTATGAGCACCCACAACATGGGGAAAATACTTTTCAATATGGGGGCACTCATAGTGCCCACCATAAATACAATCAAACCAAGAATAAATGTACCAACCCGTTGACACTTGAATCTGCTAGGAACGAAACGACAAACTCACGAGGATGTAAATCCCCCTGAGTTTTTATAGAGTTGGTACTCATCTTTAGATTTTCTTGGGACTTCTAAATATTTAGAATGTGGGACTTGATAGATGTTCATCGTGGTATTTCAAAGAAACATAAATATTGTGAGAAAATAAAAGGAAAATGTTTTTGTTTTCTTGTTAAATAAAGTTCATGAGAAAGGAATAGGAATCATACACTTCACACATTTAAAGCAAATAAGAAAAATTTCCTCACATCCATCATAGTTTAAGATAAAGATTTTTGATCACATAAAATAAAAAGGAAAATGATCCACATGCATAAGAGAACTTCAACATAGTGGACACATGGGCAGTTCAAATAAAGATAATGATAGATCAACCTCAAATACTCTATATTCTGATAACAGGGTTACAAAGCACAATCAAGATTGTTCCCAAAGTAGTTCTCTTGAAATTTCTAAAAAAATATATAGTCTGTTATATATACTTTGAAATTTAAAATGCGTTTGTATTAAAGACTGGGATTGGGGCTCTTGTGGACCATAAAGTAAATAAATACAATAAATAATCTATTAGAAGGAAGACGGTGGGCGATAAAAGAACAACAAGACCTGGTAAGAAGAAAAGCGGAGTTATCAGTCTTCAGTTAAACCTTTATAGTGAAAGTAACTGGATGAAGGACTTGATAAGGAAAAACAAAGATGTGATCAACATAAACTTACTATGATTGTCTCTCATGATTTCATTTGCTTATTGATGTCCTTTTATCATTTTCATCAATGGCTACAGGAACCATATCAACTGTTTCTTGCCCTTCATTGGTCAATCTATCGATAAATTTCTTGAACCATTCTTCGATGTAACTTTTCATTGGTGACACGTTGATTTCATGTTGGATTTTGATGTTGAACAACTCGCCCTCCAAGTCTCTTTGATCAAGGGAAATGCCATGTAATGCTTCTTCAATGTCCTGATTTTTTACAGAGTAATCCACTAGCCAGTTATATATGGCATCCTCGTCATGTTTAATTATACCATAGAAATTTTCAATTGAAAATCCTTCAAAAATATCAACTTGCTCATCAAACTGTTGTTTTGTTAGGAACAATGAGTTGAGGATCACCTTGGGATCTTGGACTTCGTTAGTGCTTCCAGATAGGTCCGCCTTCATGAGCCTTTTGAATAGTTCTTCCCTCCTTGATATGGCTTGGCTACATGCTTGAACAATGTTATTCAAATCCTTTATCTTTTCTTTCCAACATGCGTTCAACTGCTTGATCTGACTTGGAGAGGGAAGATCCTACTCTCTTTTCCTTAGCTCTGACATGTTGGAAAATTTAACACCAAAGGGTACCATGGCATCAAGGTAAAAACCTTCTTCATTTTTTAGGTCAACTTGTAAATAATCATGGAAGGCATGTGCCCTCGAGCCAAACAAAATCATGTTCTTTGAAATTTCCCAAGCTTCTGTGATCAATGCCATTATTTTCTTGATATTATTCTCCACATAGATCTTGGCTTATGTAAGTAAGCTTGAGGATCCTTTTAATTTAGCAGTGGGCATGGTGGGTACAACAATTTCCAAAGGGATGTCAAGAAGTGGAAGAGGCATCAAGGTATCTTCCAGTTCCTTAATCATTTCCTTTAACTTTGTATTTTCTGCTTTGAGACCACCAATGGAGTTGTCCAATGCATTGCTGATTGCTCTATGGATTCTGGAAATTTGGGAAGGTCGCATGTTTCTTAGGTTAACCTCTGAATAAGATTTCCCTTTTTTGTTTCTCACATCACTCTTCTCAATAATTAATTTCTTAGATTTGATGTCAAAGATAATGCTTTGAAATACAAATGACTCTTCTTCATCGAAGGTCTCATTCTCAACAATTTCCAAGGACGGATTCTGGTGGGTCGTGCCTCCTGGCTGATCAATGTTAGGAAACATTTTCTTGATGTCAACCCTGAGATCCATATCTTCAAGGGATAAGATGTTCATTTCACTTTTGATGCGATGTTCTTCTTCCTCTTGTACAATGTTATTCTTCTTCTTCCTTAGAGGAATTTTATGTGATCTTTCAATTTTTCCTAGAGGGGGGTTCTTGTCTCCTCCTCCACTTGAACTATTGTTGATCACTTTTCTAGATGGATGGGGCATTGGAGCACTTCTTCGAGATTTTGTAGTCTTAGGAGCAACAGTTGGGGATTGGGCATTCTTCTCGTTGGGACCCTTTCCTTTCTGTTTGTAAAAGTCATTGGTACTGAGTACCATCTCCAAGTTGCCATCGATGTGAGTAGGAGTGCCCAAGTTATTATCTTCTTCTTCTCTTAGAACAATGTGGATAGATGAATTGTTAAAACCCACTGTTAACATATGTTCCACAAGAATTCTGTTAGGGTCAAACCCTTTTATATCTTCAACATACTTGAGATTCAGGTTGTGGAAGTGGTTTGCAAATTCATCTATTTTGTTCATATTTCTGAATACAAAGTCCCCAATTTTCCAAGGCAAAGGTATGAATTGTTTTTTTCGTTTCTCATGAAAAAACTGCAGCCATAAATTATATTGCCTTACAACTTCTGTAATAAACATTATGTTGGATATATGGCATGGAAGAAAGGATGGATTTTCCTTAGAACCACAAATCCTGATAACATTGTAATTTTCCATTTGCTCCAAGGTCATCTTTTTATCCAGGAATTTACTTGGCTGGGTGGATATTCTTGGGGTATCTTTTCCAAACAACAATACTTTAAAAACTAAGACAAATTCATTGAAAACTTCATAAAAATTCAAGGAAGCTTTGTGCCTCCACAATGCTTGGTACCAAAAGGTCATTGGATCAAATTCACAATTCACCTTATTGCATATAGACAATTTAGGAAATTGACAGCAATGTGCTATCGTAAAAACCAAATAAGAAGCCATAAATAATTTCTTATATTTTTAATACTGTGACAATTGGGAAGAGATTTCAATGGAAATTAGCTTTACCCAATCAAAAATGGCCTGCTCCTTGACAGTAAAATATAAGGTATAAAGAATCATACAGGAAATGCTGGTAGTATTTTCTTGGCCTGCCACTCTGGTGAATAACCAAACAATTTCCCGAAAGGGGTTTTTGAACGAGTTGACATGAAACCTGGTAGTATCTTTAGGGATGGATGCGAGATTCTCTAAGAATTCAGGCAAGCGGTCCAGGCCATTGGCATGTTTTTTCAAGAAGTCCTTGCAATCTTCACCTTTGAAAGTGAGTGTTGGCTCTGGGAGCTTTAACATTTTACAAAATACTTGAGGTGAAAGAGAGACTGGATAATAGTCTTGAAGTTGAATCATTTGCCGACTTGGTATATATTTCTCAGAGCACCAGAAGACCAGTTCCTTGCTATCGAAAACCTCAGGAACACAGCCTGCATGAGTAATTTCGGATGTACAGATTACTTCCTTCTGAGCAGAAGAGGATGAATAGTAAGAATACACTCTAGAATACTGAAAGTTCTCGTCCTCACGTCCAAAAAATTTCAAAGTGTCCCTGGAGAACTATTTTTGAGTTGTTGCTTCCATAAGTTGACAAGAGCGTTTTTTATTCCAAATAATATTTGAAATGAGTGCTTGGGAGAGATAATATAATCTTCCACAAATCATGATTTAATGTAGTTTAATGAGAAATATCCTTGATCGCTTCACTCATTAATGATGATCTTTACGAAACCTACATGTTGAGTTATTATCATTAAACCATACTAAATGCATATTGGGAAAAGCGCGAAGGTGGTGGGGACGGATGAGAGCAATTAGGATTTGGGATTTTTGTGAACCCGCCAACTTGGGAATTCATGAAGCTGCCATTGCGAAAGGTTGAGAATTGGGTAAGTGTTGTAATGCGGTCGGTTAGACTCAACATAGGGGAGATGAGATACTAAGGAGCTCGGGGAGTTTGATCGTAGATATTTTGGCTACAAAATGTATATCACAGATATTTTGGTTGCAAAATGTATATTGCAGAACATGGGATATGAAAGCTTGAACCCACGAACCCGCGACTACAAAAACTGATAAGTATAGAATAATTTTGTGGTCGATCAGACTCAATATATGGGAGCATGGATGGAGATGAGGATCCATGAGTCCACCAACCTGTGAACCCATTGTTTTAAAAAAAACAACTAAGTATAGTAACTAGAAAGGGAGAATAGAAGGGAGAAAAGAAAAAGGGGAATTTGGGTAAGTATAGAAGAGGGAAAAGCAATGGAAAAAAGAAAATGGGAAAATAGAAAAGAGGAGGGAAATTTTAGAAGCATAAATTGATCTCAACACAACTATACATGGAATAATCACCCTTTCCCATTTTGTGAGCTCTATGGTCACCCATCCCATTAGTGCCCTGACCTCACTCTAGATCTAGTCCAGGAAATTCATTTAAAGTGCACACAACAAAATAAACTTAGTGGTACTCATCTCACTACCTTGAAGTTCCCGCTCCCCCAACATGAACCCATCATTCCATTAGGTGAGCTTCCATGCACCTCGACATCATTTGTTACCCCTCAAATTGGTAACCCCACCTCCCACCCAATTTACCTCACGACTAAGACTCAATCATATAGACTTGGGCCACCCCTTCCACCTCTAGTACCACAATGTATAATAGACCTTATCATTGTAAGGAAAATGGAAGTGTCTATCCACACCCATCACGGGACATCACCATTGATTGGGACCAACTTACTCCATCATGACTGCCATCTTCTACCTTGTTTCAATACGGGTCATCATTAAAAATTATACGATTTATCGGTTTATTATAGATGACGGGGCATCCTCATGTATTATGTCCTCATTGACATGGAAAACAATCATCTCTCCTACTCTTGTTGCATCAATGAATGAGTTAAGAGCCTTTTATGGTAGCATTTATTCTCCCTTATGGATCTTACCTAATCTCCCCATTGAGTTAGGTTGTAAGACAGTTTTGATCAATGTTTTTGTCATGATCGGTCTGGTGGATTACAATATTCTGCTGGGCCATGATTTCATCTATGCCATGAATATTGTGGTGTATTCACTCTTTCGAGTCATTATATTCCCACATGAGGGATGCATCATCACCATTATTCAACTCTCCTACTTTGATTCCTCCCCACAGGATCCTTATAATATAATCTCATCTCATGTTGCTCACATCAAGTCCATGCACTATGCGTTTACTGTCACTAGTTGTGCAACATCCACTCCCCTTAAAAATGAGTCCATGACTTTAGAACCACCTCCTCACCACTTGGGATTGGAGGCTGGGTGGATTCATTCATCCTTGGGGGAATCCATGCATGTTTCTTCCCCCAATCCAAAAAGAAACCATGAACTCTCAAATACATTTTCCCAGAAGGCGAAGAATTATTTGAGGCCACTTTTTATTTCAGTGATCTTAGTGATGAACTCCATCTATGTTCTCCTTTCGATTGTTGGCAGGGTCCTAACAATTCAATTGGTGTACCCTCTGATATTATCTCCCTTGAATAGGAATCCATTTCAAATAAGATCATCTCTTATCCTGATAGGGATGTTGTGGACTCTAGTTCCATGCTGACCAATCATGCCCATATAAGAGATGTTGCCACACAGTTTAAAGTCACAAACCACCCAATGGGTATTACACAAAATAGTGAAATTGATACACTATTTCAGATCCTCTTTTGTGGATTTTCAACCTTAAACTACCTATTGTTATACCTTTGGTCCATTATCTTGGGTATTTGGAAACGACCCTTCCCCTAGTTCTCATATGATAGTACAGGGGGAAGTACCACTTCCCACCTTGGTCCCATAAGACCTAGCTCTCGACACAACACCAACCAAAAGTATACCCTTCATGGGAACCATTATAGCACCACATTATGTTCAATTCTCCTAGACATCATGCGATTACAAGTCACATGGCCTAATCAAAATGGTCTTCCAAGAAAGCTTCATTACTTCTTGTGGTGAGGCATCTTAGCCTCAATCAGTTTTCATTCTCCCCATTAGGACAACATGACCTCTTTTAAGGAGTTCCTTTTCTAATAACTCATTTTTTTGTGGCCTCCCTTAGGGAGTTCCTTGCTTGGGAAACCATGGTTCCTTGGCCTCCTTTAGGGAGTTCCTTTTTGAGGAACCCATTGTTTCCTTTGGGAGTGCCTTATTCAAGAACCCATGGTTCCTTGACCTCCTTTATGGAGATAATTTTCCAAGAAATCATTGTTCCTTGGCCTGCCTTAGGGAGTTCCTTATTTGGGAACCCATGGTTCCTTGGCCTCCTTCAGGGGTGCCTTTTCCAAGAACTCATTATTTTGTGGCCTCCCTTAGGTAGTGCCTTGTTCAAGAACCCATGGTTCCTTGGCCTCCTTTAGGGAGTGCCTTTTTCAAGAACTCATTGTTCCATGGCCTCCCTTTGGGAGTGCCTTGTTTTGGAACCCATGATTCCCCAACCTCATTTAGGGTGTGCCTTTTCTAGGAACTCATTGTTCAGTGGCCTCCCTTACAAAGTGCCTTGATAAGAAATCATGATTCCTTATCCTCCTTTAGGGAGTGTCTTTCCTAGGAAATCATTGTTAGATGGCCTCCCTTAGGGAGCACCTTGTTCAGGAACCCATGATTCCCTAGCCTCATTTAGGGATTTTCTTTTCTAGGAACTCATTGTTCCATGGCCTCCCTTAGGGTCTGCCTTGTTTGAGAACCCATGATTTCCCAACCTCCTTTAGGGGGTTCCTTTTCTAGGAACTCATTGTTTCATGGAATCCCTTAGGGAGTGCCTTTTTTAGGAACTCATAGTTCCCTAGAATCCTTCAGGAAGTTCCTTTTTCAGGGACTCATTGTTCTATGGCCTCCATTAGGGAGTGCCTTGTTCGAGAACTCATATTTCCCTGGCCTCCTTCAAGGAGTGATTTTTCCAGGAACTCATTATTACGTGGCCTCCCTTAGGGAGTGCCTTGTTAGAGAACCCATGATTCCTTGACCTCCTTCAGGGGATGTCTTTTCCAGGAACTCATTGTTCTATGGCCTCCCTTAGGGAGTGCCTTGAATGGGAACCCATAATTCCCTAGCCTCCTTCAAGGAGTTCCTTTTCTAGGAACTCATTTTTTTGTGGCCTCCCTTAAGGAGTGTCCGGTTTAGGAACCCATAGTTCCCTGGCCTCCTTCAGGGAGTACCTCTTTTTAGGAACTCACTGTTCCTTTTCCTCCCTTATGGAGTTGTTGATGGGCGAAATTGACCGCTCGTCAACTGGAGGAGTGAATCTGGTCTGGGGTTGTCTACTTAACCCAAGCCATTTGGATTAATCCACTCCGACGGGTTTAGCGGCTCAGTTGGCTGATCTAAGTCCTAAGAAAGTGAAAAACAAAACTAAAGAAAATAACTTTAATGAAAAAAACACTTGCTGAAAACTATATACAAATCTAAAATATACTTACAGTTTGCTAACTAATATTTATAAAATAGTTCTACTTATTATATGTACAATATATCAAAATGATTATATCTCTAATATATGTATAACATTTACAGAATGCAAATTTTAATCTAAATTTGCGAAAAATCGAATATGAATTGATTTATTTAACGACAACGAAACTATCATTCAGTCTTTTTGATTTATTTTTTTATAACGTTTATAAACAAGAAATGAAATAGCAACTGTCTAATTGAAAAACAAAGATAAAAAACAGTAAAATGTGTTTAGATTACAGGAAATCCCTATATTAATTAAACTAATAAAATAAAACAAGCAAACTAACCTGTAATCGCATCTCCTATTCGTCCTGTGTACAGTATCCAATTTCGTTGTTTGATGAGGTAAACCGCAACGGATCTTATAAGTGCTTCTCATAAACGCGAAGAAGTAATGCTTGAATGCTAATGACAGAACATATAAGAGATGTAGTAACAACAATTTTATAATTTCACAAATGGCCACGTTGAGATAAATCCTGCTGTGAAAATTTGTGTATAAATGTTCAAAGAATAAAGAAGATAAATCTTCTAATCTCATATTTGAATAGAGTAATTATTGTATCTTATATAAGGGACATAAAACATGGATATCATATAAATTTCATTACACCAATCTACAATAAACCATGATATCTAAAGTAGTCACAATTTAATTACAAATCGAAATGACCATAACTTGAATAAAAACATGATATATAGAAGCTAAAGCTGTGCAAATATCAACTTCTGTTCAAGTCTGTCAATCATAAATCCATAGTTTTTGCTCCCAGGCAACAACAATTTTCAGTTTACAAAACAACATATTTATATAGGTTACAGGATCAAAACGTTTCCTGTTGATAACATCTAATTTGTTCCAAAAATGTGGGGGATGCAACCTCCCAGATTCTACTTGATATCAAAAACTAACAGCCTATTCTAAAACAACATAAAGATAGCATGCTGAGAGATGCCAACAGTGCTTCAAATCTCCTTTAGAAATCGTAGGTTCCTGAAAACACATAAAAATAAAAGATTTCAGATGCATTTTCAGTTATTAAAACAAGTAATTCAAAATTTTCTAACTAGCTACAGAATCTCACGATTCTGTAGCTAGTTATAATTATAACCATAATCATATTCTATTGAATCAATCAAAACAAACTAAAGGTAATCAGTGCAAACAAATCATGTATTCTAATTTGAAAAAGACAAAATCATCCTAAACTTATTTTAAAAAAATCATACCTCAAATTAAGGGATTCGACTTAATCAAGAAATCTTTGAATTTACTATTGCAGTCGTTGCTTCCACGTTCTTAAAAACAACAGACCCTGGGGTTTTTTGTCATTTATTTTGGTTTGAGCTACGTATTGAAGTCTTCCATTCTCCTTCATTAGCAAATTCACCTGGTCTTCCAAGGATTTAAGCTGAGACTGAAGTAAAGGTATGTCTTGTAATACCTATCGATCCATGATCGACATTCGTTACATTGCGGCCGAATAGACTATGTATTAGCACTAATAGTGTTAACAGGTGGGGAATTTTCCATTTGACCTGTAGGTTCTTTACTGAGTTTGATTTCAAGGAAATCGGGATTGTCTTTTAGACATGGTGGAAGGTTTGTAACATAATCATAGGGTTTATCAGAGCAAAGTCCATACGAATATGGATATTCTTCGGTCAGGAATCTTTCAATTTCTAAATCAAAATCCTTGCTTAACACAATCGTGTTTTGGTCTGCACAGGGCTTAGGTTTATTTTGGGCACATCGTGAAACCCAACGAGTGGCCCTTTTACTCTTATAATTGATATCAACATTGCCTTTACATTTTTTTCTTGTGGAATTTTTAACAGCCTTAACACCACCCTTAGGATACGAATCTGGTAGAGTGTCGGGTTGGGTAGTGTCAGGATAGGTCGAGGGTTCCAAAATAGGATCACAGGGCAAGAGCGAAGGAGGAGAGATGGTAGGCTTCATGAGGGTTTTTGTGACGACAGGCTTGTCAACCTGTCCTAACTCACTGCTACTAAAACCGTTTTGTAACAGAAAAGAATCCCAACAATCATTGTTTAATTTCAGCTAATGTATAATAATAATCTTGATCAAACAATGGTGGAATAGGCTAGAATCAGACTTCTGCCTTTTAAAACGCTTTGCCATTTTGTATAGACTTCGAAGGAGAAAATAGGGCATGTTCAGGGGGGAATCGATAAAACTCATGAGCAATCGCAAGTGATACAAGAAAACCAACCCATATCTCCCCTCACAGGTAAAAAATTGTTTCACAATAGCTAACAAATCATGCCATCTAGGTTTTAAAGCTGAGACAGGCATACCTCAGTCGCAGCTGGTAATCCTCCTTGAGGTGAACAAAAATGACTAGGGAACCTCTTCAACCTTTGAATTTTTGAACCATTTTTGTCCAACAGCTGGTAGACCGGTGGCTTGGCTAATAAAATCTTCATTTAACTCAAGCTGGACGTCTCCTATTTTTTCTTTGCAACCGTCGAACGACAACGCGAATTCTTGAGCAACTGTTAAATTAAAACCCTCGAACTTTTCAACAAACACACGCCAACCATTCCTTTCTAAGTCATCTCTGGCATTGTCAAATGATAACAATGTATGGACACCATTGGGCTCAATCCTCACCAGAGGAGCCATGGCTAACAACAAGGAAACAACACGGGATTCAGAGGTAGGGTTTGACAGAATAAACACAGAGCCATTGCCCCTAGTTTCCTCAATGCAATGCAAAGACAACTTGAAATGGTAGGCAGGAGCGTTAATTACCATGTGTGTGAGATAAGTCGTGTAGATTGAGGCCATGCAAAATCATAATACCACGCTGTACTTGGAATGACACCTCGGCATAATGGTACACACAAAGATCATAACAGTTGAAAACAACAGTATGCAAATCCACGATTTGATCACAAAATTAATATGTCAAATAAACAATTGAATCAAAAATTTTATAAATCAAAACCCCATTAACATTAGTCGAATGCTAAATGGGTGACGGTTTAATACTCATGTAACCAAGGCATGTTCAAGACCAAGGGGTTATAACCATGAAAACAACCATGTTCATAGAGAAATACGACAATTCGACAATAGACCATATGAACATTAACCCTTTAATGAAATCAAACATGACTTCCACCTATGAATTTTCATGCTTACAATCATGAAAACAAAAATTGAAAAGCAAGTACGTAGAAAGCGACAAGTAACAAGTGTCATTTAATGAGAAAGGTTGTGACGAATAATGAGAATTTAAATACCCTGTGTAGGCAGCTTGTAAAAATAGAGATTATATTATTGCTTCCAACAATGGTGACACACTGGTAGAAGCAGCTATCTCTGCCAAACAAATGAGTCTAGAGTAGGATAATCAGAAAAAACTTCAAATCGAAAACAACTAAGAAACTGTTTGAACATCATTATCAATTATAAAACATTACAGTTTCAGATTTCTTGTTATTTTAAAAGACGAAAACTGATGACAATCTTGACAAAAGAGAGTCACGATGTTAAAGTTAAAATCTTCAATACCGTTGACAGAGCCATTGCTGCCAGCAGGCGTCCATAGCCTCGACAGGGATGCCATTTAATGCACTCCGATATCTGTATCCTGCCAAGAAGTTCCAGATCAGAATGAAGGACATTTAAGGTCAAAAGATTCCATATCTGAGAATTTTCATATACCTGACATTGCTTCGCTGCTAGCGGGCCTATTCAGTACCCCGACGAAGTTATCTTGGCGTCATGCATGCATTTACCCGCTGCCAGCAGAACTAATCAATATCCCGACGGGTTTACAAGCACTTCCCACAGCTCTCTGAAGGTTTATTTAGTTTTAAAGATATTTAATAGAGCAGGGTGACGCTGAAAATCCTAATTTTTGAAAATATTTTAGTAAATTACAGACCTTGAGGAAATTTTTTTAACTGTCCTTCATTAAGATCTAGAGATAGTTTGTTAATAAACTGACTTTCGAGGGCAGGGAGACATCTCTGAGTTGTTCTCTTAAGGAACAAGGACAGCGTAAGAAGAATTTTTTATGAATGATCGTGAATAGCTTTCGTTACAGATTGAAATCAAGAAACGCTTTTCAAACAACAAGCTTTCTTTAACATGGCTACAAACTTCAGAAAAATATCATAATTGATGTTTAAACAACCTTCAGTAGTCATTTCAGAGGAGAAATTTTTCTGTTCTCTTTGTCTGAAACAATTTTTTTTGCAGGTATGTGCGTCAAAAAAGAAAAACTGGTAAGCATAAGGGAAAAATCAAAACAAACCAGCAAAGAAAAACAGAAAGCAAGCAGAACACAAATATTTGCACAGTGTACATGGGAGTGTCATCAGGCGAAATACCTTTTTAGGGCTTGGCCATTCACCGGATAGGCATCTGGCTATCCCTCTAAATTCTGTAATCGGAAGGATCTAGGCCCCAATTTCTCAGCAATCAAGAATGGTCCTAGCCACAAGTTATGAAACTTTGTATGCTCTGCTTTTCCCTCATGCGGTTTATCCCATTTTAGGACAAGGTCACCTACCTCAAAATTTCTATCAGAGGCAGAATTGGAATCAAATCAGCTTTTAACAATGAGTTGATGTTGATCCAATTTCCATTTCGCTTGAGCCCTCACTTCTTCTAATTTTAACAAAGCGTTAATTCGATTCTCCAAAGGGGGACATTCCTCTTCTTGTGTTTTCTGCGATAGTTGCAGAGAGGGAAGGAGGACATGTGGTGGCAGAATCGCCTCTCTACCGTAAACAAGAAAGAAAGGTGATTTTCCCACAGTAATTTTTGGAGTCACTCTATCAGCCCAGATTGTGTTTAACAATGCATTATGCCAATTTTTATGGTTTTTAGAGACCATTCTCTTAATAATTTTGATCATATTTTTATTAGTCGATTTTGTCAATCCATTGTCTTGGGGGTAATAGCTGGCAGAATACTTTAATTTAATTCCTTTTTCTAGAGAGAAATCACTCATCTCAAGAGACAAAAAATAGGAAGCATTATCAAATACCAGGCAGTGAGGGATACCAAAGCGAGTAATAATATTCGAATTCAAAAAGGATATTACCTGGCTGGTATTTACAACTTTTAATGGGGTAGCTTCAAACCACCTGGTGAAGTAATATGTGGTTTTTATGATATACTTATGCTGCTGTGAGAATGGCAGATTGATTGGACCTATAACATCTAGACCCCACTGCTGAAAAGGGGAGTCTACTGAAACTGATTGCAGAGGGAAGGTTGGTTTATGTATCCGTCTGGATGCTTTTTGAAAAATTACACACTTGCGACACAAAGCATGAGCATCTTTAAAAAGTGTAGGCCAGTAGTAACCTGCCCTTAATACTTTATGGGCAGTGGTATCTCCACCAAAAATCCCACTAGCTTGTCTTGTGTGCAATTCCAATAAGACCTTTTTCGCTTCATCTTTTTCAAGACAACGCATTAGTACTCCATCAAAATTTTGATGAAACAAAATACCATTAATTAGTTGAAAGGAAGCAGATTTTAATCTTAGTGCTCTTCTTTTTGTGGGGTGACGGCGTGAGAACCTACGCGACCACACCCTCGTCACGCTCTCCCGCTCTCAAGATCGATCAAAATCCCTTTCTGAGCCGAAGCGACTCTTTAGATTCCCGAGTGGAATCCCTATCAAATGCCCGATCCACGGGTCCTTCGTTCACCTATCACGGCCTCTGCACCTAACCGTGGTTGTCCCCGACTCAGTATCAGGGTTTGGGGTTTCGAGATTCTTGCTATCGAGAGTGACTGTCCTCTCGATTCCCCGATCACCGATGAGCTCCTTTTCACCGATGCGCGCCTCTTCTACCTTGAATTTTGGTCCATGTGACCTACTCGTATATGACCGCAGTCATACTCTCCATCAAGGTTTTGGCGTTTTCAGTGTCGATGTGCACACACCCTTTGGATCCGCGATCCTCCAATTCCCGACGCGCTATAACCTCAGCTAGCCCTTCTGGCTATAGCTCTTGGCCAATGTGACCATCGCCCATGACCATAACCTTACCCCGTCGGGGTTTTAGGGTTTGCGATGCCAAGATGCATATGCCCACGGGATTCCCGATCATCCAAATCCCGATTCTCTGTCGTGCTGACAGTTGGCCCCCACTCATCGGGGTTTCGCGTTTCGCGATTTCAAAATGCACAAATCACTTGTCCCTGGGATCTCCGATATCCCGATGAACAAAACTCCGATGGATGCTTCCCCGTCGGGACTTCTCCTCCTATTCATGAGGGATTAACTCCCTCACAACTTATGCAGATCCAACGACTGACAGGTATCTGCCCCAGATCTGACGGTTCAGATCCGTTTTCCCTATGCGCTTGCTCCAGAGGTTAAACTCTGAGCATCTGCTCCTGATCCAACGACTTACAGGATTTTCGAGTGAGATCCAATGGCTGTCGCTCTCCTCTTCTGTGCGCTTCTTCTGACGCCTTCTTGGACGTGAATCTTCAACGGTCCAGATCTCTTTTCTCCAGCCGATCCGATGGTGGACGCTGCTCCATCCTGAGCTTGTGCACTTTCTTCCTATGATTGGAATAATTTCAATCCTTCAAAGGCCTCAACCTTTGTCTTCTTCCTCTGCGAACTCCACAACTATGAGTTCTGTTGTGCGTATGAGAATGCTGCCCTTCCTGAGCTTCTGTATTTGAATCCTCAAAGGATTCTTCCGACTCCTGCACTCCTTGCAGAGTCTTTTCACACACACGCTGGTGCTATCCCTCCTGAGCTTCTTCGAACACTCAGACCCCTTGAGGGATTTATTCCTTTCTTCTCCCTCATATGGAGAATACTTAGATGCCCTTCTGGCTATCCTTCTACTCAAGCGACCTCTTGCTGAGTCCTTCTGGGTGTTCAGCAACCCAGTGAAGATCCTTCAGTGGAATCTTCCTCACTTCCAGAACTCAAAGAGTTCTCTTCACTTATGTGCCTACCTGCACACTTCCTCGACGCCCTCCTGGTGGAGTATCTTCTCCACAGAACATTCAACAATTTTGTCTCCTTTATCATGTGTCTCTATGCACCTGCTCAATGCCCACCTGACAGAGCTCTCAGAATCTTAGTGATTCTACTTCCTTCTTCAACTCTCAGCGGAGTCCTTCTTCAAATGCACCGTAGTGCATATGCTCAATGCCCACTTGGCAGAGCTTTACAGAACTCCTCATAGATTATGTCTTTTGTCTGAACTCACAACAGAGTTCTTCTCCAGCACCCTATCCCTATGCTCAATGCCCACTTGGCAGAGCCTTTACAGAATCCTCCATGATTCTGTCTGCAACTGTGTTCTCATACACAACCCTACCTCCAAGGTGTTCATCAACCTTGAGGTCTTCCTCTGAGTTGTTGATTCCAGCTCCTATGCCGTTGTTGATTACATCTCCTATGTTGCAACACGTCTTTGTCTGAACCCGCAGTGTTTAGAAGTGCAACCTCTGTGCACGGCTCTCAGAACCCTCAACGTTTTTTCACACCCTCCTGGTGTGAAGCCTCAAAGACCTTCAACCCTGAAATCAAAACAACCCTGCAAATGCACAACTACAACATACATTCACAATATGAAGAACACTCACAGACATCCATACAATACAGAATAATGCAGGAAAACTACTCTATTATATTAATGGAAAATGCCTGTAATTACAAAGTGTTCTCGAGCTCTCTCTAGCTCTTCTCTCTTACAACCATCCTTACTCAAAATGAGATCTAAAAATCTCTTTTACCTAAGGGGGCTCTTCGAGTGCTTCCCTCCAGGTCTACCTACCCTATTCAATTACAATAAATGGCTGTCTAGTCCAGCATCTGGATCTAGATCTCAGCCGATCTAGCATTAAAGCTGATCTTATCTACAGCCTGCACAAAGGCACGACTTCCATGGCTCACCAGCCTAAGCATTTAATTACATTCAATTCAGATTTAAATGAGGCCGTGCCTCCTTCTTAGTGCGCGATTTGAATTTGCTGGCATGGCCGGCTGGCTGGCTCATTGACATGGAGAGATGCTCCTGCATCAAACTCCTCAGCTGCAAAATCATGAGCTCCTGCTCATGCACTTCCCCTCTAAGTTGTTGGAAATCCTCCTGGATCCCAAACAAATATTTGGAGCTTCCCATCTGATCCATTTTGCTGCTGCTGCTGCTGCTTCTATGCTGCTACTACTTCTTCCTTTCTACTCAGCCTCTCCTCGCTGGAAGTTTCTGCTGATCTCAACATCAGCCTTCTGATCTCCTTGATCAC
>JASDQU010010603.1:132905-144019 GCA_032191745.1 Picea mariana | reverse complement strand
CCCATGCCATCTTCTTCATCTTCATCTGTGGCCTCAAGTTGCCACTCTGCTGCAGACTTTAGTTCTGCAATCTCCTCCTGACTGACTTTCTGTTCAGTCACCTTCCCTGACATCTCAACTTCTTCCAGTTCTCTTGCTGGCCCTGGATTGTTCAACCAATCCTCCAGCATCTCTAGCTCCATCTCCCATGGAGTAGTAAATCTACCTGCTCACTCTTCGGCTTCCTTTGCTGCACACTTCAGTGCTACAGCTTCTTTCCTTTCAGCTCCCTGGCTGAAATCATTGAGTCGTTCCTCAGAACGCTCATTCTCTTATTCTGCTTGTGCTTGTGCTTGGGCAGTCTCAAATGTCGATTCCAATTTCCTTTTGACAGTCTCAGCTGACTGTTCCCCTGTTGTTGCTGTATCATTTGCAACACAATTTTCTGCCTCCTCCTGGGCAAATGGTAGGAATCTTCTAATTCCCCCAATCATCAGAATATCATTCTGATCTTCCTCCTCTCCTGTTAGCTGCACATGTTGATCCAAATCTATCTGATACCACTTGATGGCATGAGAACCTACACGACCGCACCCCTGTCATGCTCTCCCGCTCTCAGGATCGATCAAAATCCCTTTCTGAGACGAAGCGACTCTTTATATTCCCGAGTGGAATCCCTGTCAAATGCCCGATCCACAGGTCCTTCGTTCACCTATCACGACCTCTGCACCTAACCGTGGTTGTCCCCGACTCAGTATCGAGGTTCGAGGTTTCAAGCTTCCTGCTGTCGAGAGTCACTGTCCTCTCGATTCCCTGATCACCGATGAGCTCCTTTTCACCGATACATGCCTCTTCTACCTTGGCTTTTGGTCCATGTGACCTACTCGTATATGACCGCAGTCATACTCTCCATCGGGGTTTCGGCATTTTCAATGTCGATGTGCACACGCCCTTTGGATCCGCGATCCTTCGATTCCCGACGCACTATAAACTCAGCTAGCCCTTCTGGCTATAGCTCCTGGCCAATATGACCATCACCTGTGACCATAACCTTACCCCGTCGGGGTTTCGGGGTTTGCAATGCCAAGATGCATACACCCACGGGATTCCCGATCATCCAAATCCTGATTCTCCGTTGTGCTGACTGCTGGCCCCCATTCATCGGGGTTTCACGTTTCGCGATTTCAAAATGCACAAANTTGGCTTTTGGTCCATGTGACCTACTCGTATATGACCGCAGTCATACTCTCCATCGGGGTTTCGACATTTTCAATGTCGATGTGCACACGCCCTTTGGATCCGCGATCCTTCGATTCCCGACGCGCTATAAACTCAGCTAGCCCTTCTGGCTATAGCTCCTGGCCAATATGACCATCACCTGTGACCATAACCTTACCCCGTCGGGGTTTCGGGGTTTGCAATGCCAAGATGCATACGCCCACGGGATTCCCGATCATCCAAATCCCGATTCTCCGTTGTGCTGACTGCTGGCCCCCATTCATCGGGGTTTCACGTTTCGCAATTTCAAAATGCACAAATCACTTGTCCCCGGGATCTCCGATATCCTGATGAACAAAAATCCGATGGATGATTCCCTGTCGGGACTTCTCCTCCTATTCACGAGAGCTTAACTCCCTCACAACTTACGCAGATCCAACGACTGACGGGTATCTGCCCCAGATTTGACGGTTCGGATCCATTTTCCCTGTGCGTTTGCTCCAGAGGTTAAACTCTGAGCATCTGCTCCCGATCTAATGACTTACGGGATTTTCGAGTGAGATCCGACAGCTGTCGCTCTCCTCTTCTGTGTGCTTCTTCTGACGCCTTCCTGGACATGAATCTTCAACGGTCCAGATCTCTTTTCTCCAGCTGATCCGATGACAGACGCTGCTCCCTCCTAAGCTTGCGCACTTTCTGCCTATGCTTGGAAGAATTTCAATCCTTCAAAGGCCTCAACCTTTGTCTTCTTCCTCTGCGAACTCCATGACTATGAGTTCTGTTGTGCGTATGAGAACGCTGCCCTTCCTGAGCTTCTGTCTTTGAATCCTCAAAGGATTCTTCCGACTCCTGCACTCCTTGCAGAGTCTTCTCACGCACACGCTGGTGCTATCCCTCCTGAGCTTCTTCGAACACTCAGACCCCTTGAGGGATTTAGTCATTTCTTCTCCCTCAGATGGAGAATACTTAGATTCCCTTCTGGCTATCCTTCTGCTCAAGCGACCTCTTGTTGAGTCCTTCTAGGTGTTCAGCAACCCAGTGAAGATCCTTCAGTGGAATCTTCCTCACTTCCAGAACTCAAAGAGTTCTCTTCACTTCTGTGCCTACCTGCACACTTCCTCGATGCCCTCCTGGCGGAGTATCTTCTCTACAGAACATTCAGTAGTTCTGTCTCCTTTATCATGTGTCTCTATGCACCTGCTCAATGCCCACCTGACAGAGTTCTCAGAATCTCAGTGATTTTGCTTCCTTCTTCAACTCTCAGCAGAGTCCTTCTTCAAATGCACCGCAACGCATATGCTCAATGCCCACTTGGCAGAGCTTTACAGAACTCCTCAGAGATTCTGTCTTCTGTCTGAACTCACAACAGAGTTCTTCTCCAGCACCCTGTGCCTATGCTCAATGCCCACTTGGAAGAGCCTTTACAGAATCCTCCACGATTCTGTCTGCAACTGTGTTCTCATACACAGCGCTACCTCCAAGGTGTTCAACAACCTTGAGGTCTTCCTCTGAGTTGTTGATTCCAGCTCCTGTGCCGCAGCATGTCTTTGTCTGAACCCGTAGTGTTCAGAAGTGCAACCTATGTGCATGGCTCTCAGAACCCTCAGCGTTCTATCACACCCTCCTGGTGTGAATCCTCAAAGACCTTCAACCTTGAAATCAAAACAACCCTGCAAATGCACAACTACAACATACATTCACAATATGAAGAACACTCACAGACATCCATACAATACAGAATAATGCAGGAAAACTGCTCTATTATATTAATGGCAAATGCTTGTAATTACAAAGTGTTCTCGAGCTCTCTCTGGATCTTCTCTCTTACAACCATCCTTACTCAAAATGAGATCTAAAAATCTCTTTTACCTGAGGGGGCTCTTTGAGCACTTCCCTCCAGGTCTACCTACCCTATTCAATTACAATAAATGGTTGTCTAGTCCAACATCTGGATCTAGATCTCATCCGATCTAGCATTAAAGCCGATCTTATCTACAGCCTGCACAAAGGCACGACTTCCATGGCTCACCAGCCTAAGCATTTAATTACATTCAATTCAGATTTAAATGAGGCTGCGCCTCCTTCTTAGCGCGTGATTTGAATTCGCTGGCATGGCTGGCTGGCTGGCTGGTTGACGTGGAGAGATGCTCCTGCATCATGGGGTCTAGGTGACGGGGGGCTGACCCATGTTCAAGACAAAATCTTATATCATCATACTAGGGGCTAACAAAGTTTTGTGCACAGCAGATTAGATTTTGATAGTGCTGTCCTAGAGCTGAGATATCATTTTCCTCTTGCTGTCCTACAACTGAGTCAACAACTAACTTGCATAACCCTTGACCTCTTACTATTTGTACTGGGGTGATTTCTATGTCATACTCTTGCAAGGATGTGACCCAGTTTGCCCTTTTTTCACCTAGTTATTTCTGTACTAACAGATTTCTGACAGCTGGGTAAGGGACAATGATTTTCGTCCTAGATTTCAAAAGATAAGATCGGAAGTGCTTTACTACTTTAAAAACAACATAGGCTTGCTGATCTATTGCTGGGTAATTAAGTTTAGCCCCTTTGAAGGCTGAGCTCATGAAGGAAATTGGGACTTCATTGTTTTCAATGTTCTTTTGAGTTTGGACAGTGGCATAAGAATAGTCATAAGCGAACGTGTAGAGGGTGAAGTCTTGCGAAAAGTCGGGGCTCATTAAAGAAGGAACATCTATTATGGCCTTTTTTATTGAATTAAAAGCTTGGTTTTCTAAATGTCCCCAATGGTATTGTATGTCCTTTTTTATTAGGTTTTGTAATGGTCTCACCATTTCTGAAAAGCTGGGGACGAATCTCCTAACAAAGTTTATCTGGCCTAAGAAAGATTGCATAGACTTTTTTGACGAGGGAGGGGGGAGTTTCGAAATGACTTGAGTCCTTTCAAGGTCGATAATCATCCCTTCGCTTGATACAATAAATCCTAAGATTTTACCTTGTTCTACTGCAAAGATAGATTTTTTAGGATTCAAAGACATGTCGTACTTATGACATCGCTGTAGAACGGATATTAAATGAGCTAGATGATCTTCTTTGTTTTTTGAGAAGACAGTAACGTCATCTAGGTAAACTATGACAGATTGATTGATTAAGCCTCGGAAAGCGATGTCCATCACTCTCTGGAAAGTGGCACCAACATTTATGAGCCCAAAGAGCATATTCCTATAAGCGTAGGTGTCCCATGGAGTGCGGAAGGTGGTTTTAAGTTTGTCTGGAGGGGACATCAGGACTTGGTTATACCCTGAAAAACCATCCAATAAGGATAATCTTTCAGAACCAGATACCTGTTGAAGGATCTGTTCCATAGGTGGGACAGGGTAGTTGTCTTTATCAGACACTCGATTAAGATTTCGGAAATCGACACATAGTCGGATTTCACCACTCTTCTTCCGGACAGGGACAAGATTAGAGACCCATTGTGTGTGCCTAACTGGGAAGATTATCTTAGCGTTCAAGAGTTTATTTAATTCCTTCTCGACAGTTGGTTCAAGTTTTGGGTGCATTTTCCTCAACTTTTGTTGAAAAGGTTGGGTTTGGGGTTTCATAGGAATAACGTGTTGTATGATGTTAGGATCAAAGGTTTTTAGGTCGTCGTACATCCAAGCAAAAACATCTTTGAATTCCTTAAACAATTTAATAAACGCTGCTTTTTCTTGTTCAGAACATCCCACCCCTAAATTAATGCACTGTGGGTTGTCTTTAGTTCCCAAGTTTACTTTTTCATGCATTAAAGAGGAACTATTCGTTTTACAGTTCACTGATTTTTTGAACTTGTCGTGAAGATCCTAAAATTTTTCTAATCTAACTACAAATTTCAGGATAGAATTTACCATGTCTGATGAAGATTCGAGAGATCTTGGATCTAGTATTACCGTAAAGTCACGAAGATTTTCGTCATGAGTACCTTCATCAATTACTGCGCCCTAGAAATTTTCTTCCATATGCAGGAAAATTATAATCTGTTGATCGTCATCGAAGACTCTCCATTTCTTGATGTTGTCAGGGACGGACGGTTTGAACAACAGTTCGACAGAGAATGCATTCGGAGATAAGCCTTCTGCAGGGAAAAGTTTCGAAGCTACATTAGCTAACAAATCAGCTTCCGAATTATTCAATGTAGGAATAGAATTTATGTTAAATGCAGAAAACTTATTCATCAAATTCCATACCTCAGATTGGTAGCTTTTAAGGTGAGAAGATAAACAGTGGATAGAATTTTTTACCTGTCTAACCATAATTTTCGAATCACCAAAGACAGTGAAATTTTGAATGTTCATATCTAATTCTTTCCCGAGGCCTTGCAATAATGCCTCATATTCTACTGTGTTGTTGGTACATTCAAACTCTAACCTACACGCAATCAGGGTCTTGTTACCTGCTGGATCAATAATCACACAACCTGCACCAGCTCCTTCCTTGGATTTTGACCCGTCAAAGTAAAGAGACCATATTTGATTGTTGTCGGTTGCATATGACCACTGGGCAGAAGATGCTGGCTACATATATGTCAAAATTTCAGACTGTTGTTCTGGGTTAGTGATAGTGGAAGTTTTGGCCATGAAATTGCCGAAAAAGGTATCCATCCCTTGTATTTCGGGTGAATCAACAGAAGGTGTGAATGGTTCATTGGGATCATTTAAATCCATCACTATGAAATTTAGGTAACTTTCACGATTTACCTTGATTCTGTTGGGCTTTCCATTCTCGGGAAGCCACAAGTGAGACCAATCTGTCGCAAAATAGTCGTGTAGCTGTTTTGGCTAGTCTCTGCTTAAAAATGAACCATAAACTTCTGGGATATCTACAACAATAATATCAATCACTTGATGAACTTTAGGATTAGACGACAATCTTATAAGCACATTTCTCAATTCACCTATAACTTTAACACTAGTTCGATCAAGCTGGATGATCTTCAAGGTGGATGGTTGAACTTCGGCATTAATCTTTTGACACACAGACCAAGGCATTACGTTAGATGACGCTCTTGAATCTACCATACATTTGTGCACGTTCCTATTGAAGATTTCAAAAGTTAACAAAAATGGAGGGATATTTCTGCGAGTACTAATGGTGGGAGCTTGTTGCTTTTTACCCGCGGCCTCTAAAACTAATTTATCTACATTTGTTACATTATTTACAGGAAGGTCTCTTTTCTCGTGAGAATCAGAATTAGTTTTGGTGGAGGCCTTCTGAGGAACTTTGGGGTTGTTTTGAAAACCTTTGTTACTGCTTGGATTGCCATTTTTGCTGTTCTCTACAATATTTTGTAGCATTTTTTGCAGAAGAAAAGGGAATTTTAATAATTCATAAACATAAATATTAGCCCTAAGATTTTTTAGATCTTCAACCAAATCATAATCTAATCTTGGGTTTACTAAATTCTGTTTAGTCTCAGTTGATCTAGACTATTTTGGAGGCAAAGTCGTAGTGATTTCAAAAGAAGGCTTGTTTGTTGTCTTACTCCTAGTATTGTAAGGATGCACTATTTCAAAATTAGCTTGAAAAATACTATCCGAAAAATGTCCAAAAATGTTCAAAGAGGATTCATGTTCTTCTAATGTCTCTTGTTCAGCTACTTCCTCAGGGGTCTCAGGAGGCATCAAGTTATCCTATGCTTCTAGAATCATTTGAATAGCGAATTGCAGGCTTTCTAGATTTAGACCTTCAGTATTTGAATTGGGTCGGTTGGTGGGAAAAGACTTCCTAAACGGGGGTTTGTAAGGCCCTTTTCTTGAAGAAGCTTCTTCAGCCATCCTTTTCAAATCTATAACTTGATTGGACAGTTTTTGAACGACTTTCTGTAAGTTTTCTAAATCTGAGCTTTCAGGTTGGGCTTTGTTTTGGGAATGTCTAGGGAGGATTTTGATTTTGTTTTTGGAAGATGAACTAGTCTCTATTTCATTGCTAGTAGTGTATTTTAAGCTGAGGATGTCTTTCTTGATCTGACTGGCCTCTTCGAAGGCTTCTAACAACGTAGCTTTCTTGGATCGCTTTGCCCAAATGGCTATGCTTTGATGTAAGGCTTTCATATAATATGCTATGATAAGATTCTCGACGGGCATCGAATCCGTAGGGATTCGGTTTTTTAGTGTCAAGAACCTTTGATTAAAGTCTTTGATCTTCTCTTTGGGGTTCATTCTTAAACTAGAAAGCTCCATGACTAGAACTTCCAGAGACTTGTCATCTCCAAACTTCTCAAGAAAACAAGATTCAAACTTCTCCCATGACACGATGGTGTGGGGCTGTTGGGAAAAGTACCAGGTAGAGGCATTGCCCTCAAAGGTGTAGGGAAACAATCTACAGACTACGTCTTCATGCTCGACACTACGGAGTCTAATGGCTAACATAAACTTTTTGATGTGATATTCGGTGATCTGTTTAGAGTCCGAGTCAAATTTAGGGAGCCATTTCTCCGGGTGTTTGGGTAAGGGATGCTGAGGCCCAGGTATGGCCACTGCATCTTGGTCGAGCCAGGGTCTGGTGGGATTGTTCTAGTTGGCCATAGGTGTGGGTGGTGTTGAAGKCTGGGATGAGGGACTGCCTTCGTCAGAGGATTCTTCTCCAGAAGAAGAAGGAGATGAAGGAGGTGGTGATGGTGGTATACCAAATCCTCCTGCTGCAGGAGTGAGGATTGATCTGTAGGGTTTAAAGTAAGGTCAGTGCCTCCAAGTTGTTCTCTGATATCAAAGAAGTCTAATGGTTGGTCCAAAGGCCAGTTTGGTTATCTTAAACGGGTGAAGGCACTGTGTGTTCTTATGAGAGATTGACGAACAATCTCTTGTATGTCACCACCTGTAGGATTTGGATTTATTGGTTCAACTGTGATGCGTAGATCGTCGTTTGATGTGGTTGTTGTTTGAGGGACAATGTTGTCGTTTGAATGACTTCTAGTCACTATAGATGAGTAGGTACGTGGTGGAGGAGTCTTACGACCACCCCGTGCCATTAATAATTTTCAGGCCCTCCTTCTAGCGCCATTTGTTGACAGGCGAAATTGACCGTTCGTCAACTGGAGGAGTGAATCTGGTCCAGGGTTGTCTACTTAACCCAAGCCGTTTGGATTAATCCACTCTGATGGGTTTAGCGGCTCCGTTGGCCGATCTAAGTGCTAAGAAAGTGAAAAACAAAACTAAAGAAAATAACTTTAATGAAAAAAACACTTGTTGAAAACTATATACAAATCTAAAATATACTTACAGTTTGCTAACTAATATTTATAAAATAGTTCTACTTATTATATGTACAATATATCGAAATGATTATATCTCTAATATATGTATAACATTTACAGAATGCAAATTTTAATCTAAATCTGCGAAAAATCGAATATGAATTGATTTATTTAACGACAACAAAACTATCATTCAATCTTTTTGTTTTATTTTTTTATAACGTTTATAAACAAGAAATGAAATAACAACTGTCTAATTGAAAAAAAAACATAAAAAACGGTAAAATGTGTTTAGATTACAGGAAATCCCTATATTAATTAAACTAATAAAATAAAACGAGCAAACTAACCTGTAATCGCATCTCCTATTCGTCCTGTGTACAGTATCCAATTTCGTTGTTTGATGAGGTAAACCGCAACAGATATTATAAGTGCTTCTCATAAACGCGAAGAAGTAATGCTTGAATGCTAATGACAGACCATATAAGACATGTAGTAATAACAATTTTATAATTTCACAAATGGCCACATTGAGATAAATCCTGCTGTGAAAATTTGTGTATAAATGTTCAAAGAATAAAGAAGATAAATCTTCTAATCTCAAATTTGAACAGAGTAATTACTGTATCTTATATAAGAGACATAAAACATGGATATCATATAAATTTAATCACACCAATCTGCAATAAACCATGATATCTAAAGTAGTCGCAATTTAATTACAAATCGAAATGACCATAACTTGAATAAAAACATGATATATAGAAGCTAAAGTTGTGCAAATATCAAATTCTATTCAAGTCTGTCCATCATAAATCCATATTTTTTTGCTCCCAGGCAGTGATGATTTTCAGTTTACAAAACAACATATTTATATAGGTTACAGGATCAAAACGTTTCATGTTGATAACATCTAATTTGTTCCAAAAATGTGGGGGATGCAACCTCCCAGATTCTACTTGATATCAAAAACTAACAACCTATTCTAAAACAACATAAAGATAGCATGCTGAGAGATGCCAACAGTGCTTCAAATCTCCTTTAGAAATCGTAGGTTCCTGAAAACACATAAAAATAAAAGATTTCAGATGCATTTTTAGTTATTAAAACAAGTAATTCGAATTTTTCTAACTAGCTACAGAATCTCACGATTCAGTAGCTAGTTATAATTATAACCAGAATCATATTCTATTGAATCAATCAAAACAAACTAAAGGTAATCTGTGCAAACAAATCATGTATTCTAATTTGAAAAAGACAAAATCATCCTAAACTTATTTTTAAAAAATCATACATCAAATTAAGGGATTTGACTTAATCAAGCAATCTTTGAATTTACTATAGCAGTCGCTGCTTCCATGTTCTTAAAACAACAGGCCTTGTGGTTTTTTGTCATTTATCTTTGGTTTGAGCTACGGATTGAAGTCTACCATTCTCCTTCATTAGCAAATTCACCTGGTCTTCCAAGGATTTAAGCTGAGACTGAAGTAAAGGCACGTCTTTGTAATACCTATCGATCCATGATCGACATTCGTTACATTGCGGCTTAATAGACTGTGTATTAGCAGTAATAGTGTTAACAGGTGGGGAATTTTCCATTTGACCTGTAGGTTCATTACTGATTTTGATTCCACGGAAATCAGGATTGTCTTTTAGACACGGTGGAAGGTTTGTAACATAATCATAGGGTTTATTAGAGAAAAGTCCATACGAATATGGATATTCTTCGGTCAGGAATCTTTCAATTTCAAAATCGGAATCCTGCTTAACACAATCACGTTTTGGTCTGCATAGGGCTTGGATTTATTTCGGGCACATCGTGAAACCCAACGAGCGACCCTTTTTCTCTTATAATTGATATCAACATTGCCTTTACATTTTTTTCTTGTGGATTTTTTAACATCCTTAAGACCACCCTTAGGATATGAATCTGGTAGGGTGTCGGGTTGGGTAGTGTCAGGATAGGTCAAGGGTTCCAAAATAGGATCACAAGGCAAGAGAGAAGGAGGAGAGATGGTAGGCTTCACGAGGGTTTTTGTGACGACAGGCGTGTCAACCTGTCCTAACTCACTACTACTAAAACCATTTCGTAACAGAAAAGTATCCCAACAATCATCGTTTAATTTCAGCTGATGTATAATAATAATCTTGATCAAACAATGGTGGAACAGGCTAGAATCAGACTTCTTCCTTTTAAAATGCTTTGCCATTTTTTATAGACTTCGAAGGAGAAAATAGGGCATGTTCAGGGGGAAATCGATAAAACTCATGAGCAATCGCAAGTGATACAAGAAAACCAACCCATATCTCCCCTCATAGGTAACGAACTATTTCACAATAGCTAACAGATTGTCCCATCTAGGTTTTAGAGCTGATACAGGCATACCTCGGTCGCAGCTGGTAATCCTCCTTGAGGTGAACAACAATGACTAGGGAACCTCTTCAACCTTTGAATTTTTGAACCATTTTTTTCCAACAACTGGTAGACTGGTGGCTTGGCTAATAAAATATTCATTTAACTCAAGTTGGATGTCTCCTATTTTTGCTTTGCAACCATCGAACGTCAACGCGAATTCTTGAGAAACTGTTAAATTAAAACCCTCGAACTTTTCAACAAACACACACCAACCATTCCTTTCTAAGTCATCTTTGGCATTGTCAAATGATAACAATGTCTAGACACCGTTGGGCTCAATCCTCATCA
>JASDQU010010603.1:108112-132805 GCA_032191745.1 Picea mariana | reverse complement strand
TTGTGTCCACATCATGAATTTCATGGGATGCATTTTCACTTTTAGGTGTCTTCTCTGTTACGAAATTTTTCAATACTTCCATGATTTCCCCTTTTAAACCATCTATCTTAGTATCCAACTTAGCTTCCATTGAATCCATCTTAGCTTCCATTGAATCCATCTTATTTTGTAGTTCATTTATGTCCCTATGCATTTCTTCACCTTCATCAAGAGTCCAAGTAGGATTTTCTGGAGGCTTATTAGGTGCAGAAGTTCCCTTTTTGGGTGGCATGTTGGCCCAAGTATCACTTTTGAACCTTGATTTTGAGGTGGTTCTTCTAGACAATATTTCTTCTGTTGTATCTCCTAATTTTTGGACCTTCTGGGTATGGAACTTTCTCTTATGTATTTCTCTGATATTTCTTCTCTGCAATGCCACAGGTCTAATCAAAATTTGATGTACCAAGTGGAATTTACGGTAACTTCCCCACAACTTGCCGATTTTTGCCCTTTCCAGGAGATCTCACTTGTATAGTGTGCTCCACACAAAATAATTGATATAAAATTCCGAAAATCGCACCCAAAATACTACAGACTATCCATGATCCAATGCAACTAGTCCCACACAATTTGGATACACTAGGAAGAAGTTATGATTGTTTTACCTGGAACACCTTCTTGAGACTAGTCAGATACCCCATCTTACACAGGGTGTAGCTACAAATTTAATATGACCCAGAAGCTGAAATTTTTACCATAGATACATTACTAATTTCTATAAATGGCCTCTAGATTTTAGGGTCTGAAACATTATAGAAAAGTTTTTATAGTGAAAATTTTGCAATGACTTATTTCAAGATGATTCCATAACCCTATATTGTACAGGCTGTATCTCCGAAAGTATAAGGCCCCAGGAGCTGAATTTTGAAMCCAACGTACCTTGATCCATCTACTAAATATCTTCCAAGCCGTTTCTTCTGAAACATTGTAGAAAAATAGTTATAGTGAAAATTCCATGGCATCTCAGATGTAGCAGTGAAACCCCAAGACCTTGAGCTCTGATACCATATGTTAAGAACCAAACATCAATATAGCATAGAAAAACCTCAGGAAAAGTACTCAATGCCTTGAAAAAGAGATAATTTCAGATAATAAGCCTCTTTGAGGGGGCAACCTCCTTTTACCCCACTTAAATGTTCAAGTACAAGATGATTCAAAATGAAAATGTCTCCTTGGTATATATAGGAGACTAGGAGGTATAATTACAACTAATGGCCTAAAGCCGACATAAATATAATAACATTACTAATCTAACATGCCCCAATTAAGGGGTGATAAATAACATTAAGAATCTAATATGCCCCAATCAAGGGGTAATGAGCCAATATTAGGGCTTAACAAAGGAAACGACACGGGATTCAGAGGTAGGGTTTGACATAATAGACACAGAGCCATTGCCCTGAGTTTCCTCAATGCAATGTAAAGACAGCTCGAAATGGTAGGCAAGAGTGTTAATTACCATGCATGTGAGATAAGTCGTGTAGATTGAGGCCATGCAAAATAATAATACCACGTTGTACTTGGAATGACACCTCGGCATAATGGTATGCACAAAGATCATAATAGTTGAAAAAAATAGTATGCATATCCACGATTTGATCACAAAATTAATATGTCAAATAAACAATTGAATCAAAATTTTTATAAATCAAAACCCCATTAACATTAGTCGAATGCTAAATGGGTGGCAGTTTAATACTCATGTAACCAAGGTGTGTTCAAGACCAAGGGGTTATAACCATGAAAACAACCATGTTCATAGCGAAATACGATAATTTGACAATAGACCATATGAACATTAACCCTTTAATGAAATCAAACATGAATTCCAGCTGTGAGTTTTCATGCTTACAGTCATGAAAACAAAAATTGAAATGCAGGTACGTAGAAAGTGACGAGTAACAAGTGTCATTTAATGAGAAAGGTTGTGACGAATAATGGGAATTTAAAAACCCTATGTAGGCAGCTTGTAAAAATAGAGATTATATTATTTTTGCCAACAGGAGTGCCTTGTTTTGGAACCCATGGTCCCTTGGCCTCCTTCAGGGAACGCCTTTTTCTAGGAAATAATCGTTATCTAATATTCTTTAAGGAGAACATTTGCTAGGGATTCATTTTTACTTGGCCTCCTTAAGGGGTCACCCAAAATGTTCATCAAGGAACCATTTTTCCTACCAATTTTAAAAGCACAAGTACACTTTCTCACTACATTTTATCAAATAATTGTAATAAGTTCTTTAACACCAGGTATTTCTCATGTCGAGTATTTGGTTTTTTGTGTGCATCTACTTGTTGCAAAGAAATAAATCCCATTGATTCATGGTCATCCTATGGCCCCTTTAGGTATATGTTCGAAAATCGAAAGTTATTAATCCCTTTGAGAACAAGTGCATATCCCAATCACGCTTTCTAACATTTACCCCTAGGATCACCAGACCCATCTCTAAAGTACCATCACCTCCATTGCATTTTGGTACCAACATCCATGAGAATTCCCACCTCCATGAGTTGTCCCACAACTATTTACCCCTTGTAAAATCGACACTCATGCTAATATTTTCCCCTTAGGAGTGGAAGTCCTTGTAGTCCTACATCTCAGAGAATGAACCTCATACTTCTTCTCATCATATTGCTAGCCTACCCTCGATGAAATCCCATATTATCTTGTTTCGGTTACATTAGATGTACCTCTTCATCATCATTCATCCTCCATTTCATCCAACATCAATTTCCCATCTACAAGTACATCCTCCATTCATATACCTGATACAGAAACCCACCTATGGGGCCCCCACCCTTCATCAATCAACTCATACAAACTTATGTCTCCAAAAGGCCAAGCCATATTTCACTGTGGCACCTATTTTTGTATGTGTATCATCAACCCAATTATTCTTTATTCATTTGGTAATCGTACAAAATACTTTTTAAATTTTAAAAATTACAGTAGGTTTTTTCATCATTGCTTATGGCCCCTTTTTTCCTTTGCAAACAATAACCCATGTTGCCCTTGGCTAGGGAATTTCACTTCCACAACTATATCTACAAACTATCCTTACCATGGTCAAAATATTGACTATCACAGACACCCTTGTCCAACACCTCTAAATTTTGACCTCTCATACACACCTTTGCAGTCTCACCCATTCAACATAGTTTACCCAACATCTAGTCGTCTCCCTGAGACCATCTCATGTTTTATGGTTGTTTCCATCAGTCCATATTTCTCCAACCAAGGGAATTTCTTGAGTATCACACATTTTGAACTTTGTCCATATTACTAGTTCAATCACTTTCAAGCCAATATCGTTCATGACACCATTTTGATCAATCGATATCAAAAATCCCTTCACTTCTTGCAATCATGCCTTCCTACCTATTGACATCAACACCAGTTTCTAGGAAGGTGGAAGTATCTTGGATCTCATTCCACTATTAATGATTAGTCTTGGACATCACAAAAATATTCCTCGTTGCTTTCTGAAGCCATTGACCCCCATAACATTCAACCTCAACAAAATTGCATGTTACGATGAGTCTTACTATGCGACTATTGCAGTATTCAGTAGAAATCAAAGACCTATAAATTTGATAGGCCATCAATGCCTTTGATTCATTCCTTACTCGTTTCAGATCCAATTCAGTCATTAGAACCGTCATCTATCGTTGTTGATGCCCCCGAGGGCAATGAAAATATCCACTTCATCAACAAATTTCAGTTAGTTGACCCTACTCTGGTTTGATAATACGAGCATGGGGCATGCCCATCTCGTTTGTACAAACATTTTATTTTTTGGAGAATACTTGACCCACATATTCATCCCCTCTCCCTCCAACGGATCTCTCTCACAATTCCTCATTACAAAGTCTCTCACGCTTCTACATAATGACATCATCACCAAAAGAAACAATGATGTATTTCGGCTATACGTATGCTCCTAACCTCACACATTAGGGGGCATCTATTATCATTGAAAAATTGCTCACTGCAATAAAGGCAATGGTTGAATACAATATCAACAAAAACATTAATCGACAACCTCAAACATTTAGAGAACCTGTTTAGCAAGAAAAACTATGCAAATAGTCATTGAATTTCAGCTAAAATTTATTGAGGCTTACCTGCACACTCTGCGCAGGCCGACATAGTGTTGAATGCACAAACTGCGTAGCCCGCGTGATTGTCTCCACAAGAACCCACACAAATGTGGAAATGATGCATTAATGCACTTGGTCGGGCCTCAACCACTTCCAGGTCGAAATGTACCATGACAAGACCATAAGATCGGCCTAAAATCTTTCTGTGGGGTTACTAAAAGGTTGGGAAGTACCTTCAAGGGATCCCATTCACACTACGAGCAAGCTAAGAAAAATATTTCATTGGTCCTATAAATACATGACCAAGGATTGCAAACAAGAAGACTAATTTTGAGTATTGTTATTCTATTCAATTTGTCTTAGAGAAGCCATCTTTCCCCTGGAAATCTTTGAGCATTCATAGCAAGTGTTGCACCTCTCTCCTCTTGAGAAGTTCAACAATCAAGTAGTCACCATTGTATTTCCATTTTTATCCATTGTTATAAGAAAGAAATATTTGTATTTTTGGGATTCAAGAGCCTTCCCAAGGAGGAGGAGGGGACTTATAAGTTCCCATACTTCTCCTAGGTGTTATCATTTTTAAGACCGGTCTCATTTGGTAGCTATTTCTTGTGTCTCTTTCATGCATCCATTTGAGTTTTTACATTCTTAGTTTAGTTTTATTTCCTTCTTGTTTATTTCTTGTTTTCTATTTAGTTGAGCCACTAATCAACTAATCAAGTTGATATGTTGTCTTGCTAGCCTAACTAGGTAGTTAAAGGGCCTCTTTTTTCTCACCCAAGTGGCAAAAGGAACCCAACACTTACGTTGAAAAAAAACTAATAATTACAATCAAATTATGATATATCCAATCATAGTTACAAACTTTCAAACATGCTTGATACCTGTGAATTGCCAACTGGAACATTTTCCAAAATGGAAGAAGAATGTAGCCCCATACCCAAGGTCCCCTCCCAATTCCCCTATAAGACATGTTTATATATGTGTGTGTAAGTACATATAGGACATTTTAAAATAATTTAATGAATTAAAATTAAATGATTGACACTTGAAATCATAATTTTAAAATTTGAAACATGCAATACCTATGAGCTACCAACCATAACATCTCCCAATATGTAACAGGGTTTCCCCATACCCAAACTCGCTCGAGATATGAGACTACCCTCGCCACCCTGAGATTTGAAAATTTGAATTGTAAGACATTTCATTTTTAAATTAAAATTTGAAATGACACTGCAGTTTTCATAACTAAAAACGTTTCAAACATGTAATTATACCTGTGAATTCCGAACCTATGAAAAATCTCCCATGGCTAGTGATGATAGTTTAATATTTAATGTTGAATCATTGAACATTCAAGTGAACTGCAATTAATGAACAAACAAATTTTGTGTTAATTCAAAAGTTGTGATGAAGTGGATCGAATAACAAAAGAATTATCATCGAATGCATGAAACATTTGACTTGATTGTAATACATACCAATCCAATTTCCTCTTTCTCCCACCCAATTAAGTCTTTCCAACCATTGTGAAAAAACTTTGCATAATCTCGTACCTCTTTGAGGCTCATGCACTCTATCTGATCATCCATATTATAAACAAATATTTCATGAGCACTGGATCACACTCTTTTTTGGTTCAAACCAACATCAATACCAATAAGAGATGAATTTAAATTATCTTCTATTTCATCCCTCACATTCTTGCCAATTTGTGAAGTTTCCTCCATCTCTAAAGGTAAATCAACCACCCTTGGTGGACGAGATACCAAGGGTGGTGGAGGTCTAGGAAATGTTGTATCTCAAAATGCACCTCTTTGTTCATACATTTGACCTTTACCAACACCATAATACTTGGATGGTAAGTTGGTATAATCTAGGTGCAAATTTTCAAAAAAAATCTACATAAAGAAATCTTGCAAAATAATATGGCACCTAATCATTCCATGGAAATATTCCATATGCTGCCAAAAATCGATCATAAAGATGGATAACGATGTTAGGGTTCTTGCAATATTTCACCTTCAACATTGATCGCTTTGGTCCTTCCTTAAAATTAAACGACGATTTTGCTTTCTATTTTGAGACCCTTTTCTCCTTTTCGGGTCATTTATTAGGGCCCATCACCACTCGCTTGAGTATCCTAATAAAATCAATGAAATTATTGGTCATTAGCCAAAGGTTCTTATATACATCAATGAATTTTCCAAAAGAATGAAAGAGAACCTCCAAGCTTTGTCTTCTCTCAGCAGGGAGATCCATTTGCTCAAGATCATGCTCCAACTTTGCATGGTGGGATATGTAGCGTTGAAGGGTCATTTATTCAGTAGTGACTTTACAAGTGTAATATCTCTAAGGCCAAACCCAATTGCAAATGTAAATAAAAATGTACATAAGTTGGTGAGTTGATTTGATATCATTTTGGTATGCACATTTCATGGCATAGTGCGCGCATGTACTGCGCAGTAAAATGAGGAAGTGTGCACATTCTAGGATACCATGCACAACATCTTAAGTGGGTGCAATGTAGAGGCCAGGGAGCCTTGTGTATCTGATATGTTTTATAGGTTGGTGAGCCAGTATTATAAGCTAGGTTGCTTATGTTTTGATTAGGCCGGAGAACCTAGATGTTAAAGGCCAATGCGCCTATTTTTATACATATCTCATATTTAATATAAAATACATCGCTATGCGTAGACCAACCATGATAAAAGAGATGGGGGACTAAACTCCACCAGTTAGGGAAAGGGAATGGGATAAGTTAAGTAATATTATATTGATATTTCTTAAATCACAAAGTATGGATAATTATATTATCCTAAGTTCTAAGTTGGGGCCAAGTGGGCCAAAGTAGCTTCCAACATGACAAGTGTAAAGTTGGGGGCATGCATACATATTGTTGGACTTAGTTCATTTCGGAAAAATCTCCATCATTCGGACCATCATCCTTCCCCTGACTCATTCATCATTGAGATATACAGTCAATCACCCAGGAGGATTGAAATCCATTGAGATATCATTTGTATCTTCATGACTTTACCTGAACCCGTATCTAGAGACTTCTATTGGGTAACTGGTAGCTTGGGAGTGGGATTGAAGAAGCGGGTTGTCAGGCCCGTGGGATATTGATGAGGTGGGTGTTCAGGCCCGTGAGCAATTCTCTAGGTGAGAGAATTGTTGGGGATTGATTTCCCGAAGGTGTTGAACTACAACTGCAGGGCTATGAGACTTCTTATCCGACCCATTGTTGAAGCCCTGGAAGGGAAGTGGGGCAGCTAAGGGACTGTTGAGTAGAGAAGGGGCACACTCCCTTGGGTGGGACAGGCATGTGGGGAATGAGGGACTGTAGGCTGTTAGTTGAGTGAGCACCTGAGACGAAGTCTTTCCTGTTTTTCATGAGCCTTTAGCCTGGTTAGGAACCCCTTTACCCGGGTGGAGTTTAGTCCCATCTTGGGGGTGACTCACTATTGAGAGTGATGAATAGTGTGGTATAAGGCTGGTAGGTTTGTGGAAGGTCTGCACGGAGTTGGTGATATTATCACAAAGATAAGTGTCAATTGTGTGATTAATTTACATGTTGCATTGTTATTCACGTGTTGTTTTTATGGGTTTATCCTATGCATGATTATAACTGTCTGTATGATTATGGGTATTGCCTGTATATGTTTAATGCTATTTCAGTGTGAATTCATGCATTTACATAGCATATTTGTTTGTTCATGTTTTATATATATTAAGCTTCCATAAGAGTTCTGTGTGTGCATATGTTTTAATTGCATGCAGTTAGAAAATTATATGAGACATAACTTAGTTAGGATTCTAAGTATGTTACAGTACATTCCGCATAGAGAACAGATGTGTTCTCTGGTGTAGTATGGCCCATCATGAATGGTCGAGGACGTTACAAATTGGTATCTGAGCATGAAAGAGTGTTCAGGAGTAGCATGGCCTGGCCTTTTGAAGGCTGGGAATGTTACAAAGATGATTTCAGAGCTATGTAAAGCGTCTGAGGAGAGGCATGTCTCGGCCGGTGTGAGGTCGGGGATGTTACAAAAAGGAAGCTCCTCGCCAATTTATGAGGGATATGTGGTGTTATGGGAATATTTCTCACAGGGATCTCATTGAATAATAAACAAGATCTCCCTAGGATTAGCCTAGAAATCCTAGACAGAAAGGGGATATATTTCATGTGGTTCTCCTAGATCTAGAAGGCAAACAATTCTCTACCTAAAAAGGAGTAGATCAACATACTTTTTCCATCTGAGGGATTTCCTTGAGTTTCCTGGTTGGTGTATATTTGTAGCTCCAACTCCAACTCATATCACCTACTTCTTGCACACAAGTAACAAACACTACCAACCTTTTTCCTTTATCTAGTGTTAAGAATAATCACTAATGCCTTAGATCTACCTTGATTAATCAATTATATAATAAGATCCAATTCATTCATGGAAAAAGACAAATAAAATGGAGGGAAAACCATTGATCTATTACCAATCATAAGAACATTACATCAAGACATGCATACCTCAAATGTTGATGCAAGTTCCTTTAACCTCCTTGCTCCTTACCTCTCCTTGGTTAGGCTAGGATTTACTGACTTCTGTTTGTGATGATGGATACCTCTGCAGTTGGAAAACATAACCATACTATTCAATTCTTCCTCCTTTCCCAAGGCTTGAATTTTTTATATAGCTCTTGGAGGAGGCTTGGGAGAGGCTTCTAGATATTCTATAGGCCACTAGAGACTCGAATGATGTGAGTTCCTAGGCATTTTCCATGAAGATCTAACTCATACCTCACCTATCACATCGTAACTCCCTAATTCTAGAAGTTTGATAATGCCTCACTTGTTGAGCCACTAGTGACTAGTGAGGGCCTCACTTGTTGTCTACTAGGTGTCCCAAGAGAATGCCAAAAAGGGCTTCTAAAAGGGCTTAAACCTTAGGAAAAAGATGTATTTCAACCTCTATTATCTTATGGATTCCTCTTTGGCCCATAGGGTGGAAATTAAGGCTATAACAAATTCCCCCTAATGTGTGAGGTCAGGAAAGGAGTGGATGGTTGAAATACATTACAATAATGTCCATGTGAGGTAGCACAAGGAGAGAGAAAAGGAGGTTCAGAAACCAAAGAAGTCCTGCAATCAAACTCCAAGGATGAGAATATACATAGACCAATCCCCAAGGTAGACATACTCATAGTTTGAATGAGCATGGACACCAAACAATAAACTGTGGATCCATGATGTAAAATGATAGACCATGGCCATGAAATAATACACAGTGGATCCATGTCATCAATAATATTGTAGCCACGAGACAATACAATATGGATCTACGTAATGAACTCAATCATATCCACCAAAAAAGACAATGTGGATCCATGTCATCAATAATATCGTAGCCACGAGACAATACAACGTGGATCTACGTCATGAACTCAATCATATCCACCAAAAAAGACAATGTGGATCCATGTTAGGAACATAATCATAGCCACCAACAGATACAATGTGGATCTATGAAACAACATATAGATGTCAGAAAAACAATGAGCATTGAGGAGAGTGCCCTAAGTCTTCATATACAAGTGATATACTCCATCACAACTTAGGAGGGGATGTTATAAAGGAATGATGTGGCCTCAAACCCAAAGTCTTCGTCCCAAACCCCGATGGTATGAATTTACAACATTCAAATAGATGATCTAATGTCGAACATGGTAGAAACCGTCTGATTATCGGTCATTGATGTATACCACTAATATATGCAAGGGGACCCACTGATGATGAATATGGACCCCAAGGTACCTAGTACGATCTAGTGAATGTGAATAGAGGATCTGATGTCGAACACTCATAGAATAAATCGATCAGGATTCAACGATGTAAACCCATTGTCGATCACGAGGAGGCCTATCACTGATGACTGCAAGCTCCAAGGTACTAGCTAGTTTCTATATCCCTCTCCTAGATAACATGCTAAAGTCAATAGGAAGAGATCCATCGAAGGAAATCCTTAATGTCTCCCTCATCAATCGACATGAAAATTACACCGAGAGATGATGTGAAGAGAGAGTATCACTAAGTGCGACTGACACAGGGATGGTTGACTCAGAAAGCCAAAAAAATAATAGATGGTTGACTTAGGATTAAACTTCCCTTGAACATATAACATGACATAATGGTGACTTGGTAGTAAGACACAAGAGTTGGATGAATATGGTGCAACAATGCAAGAGGCATTGAAGCACTCTCCATGATGACTGGAAGAGTAACCAGTCAGAGGAGTATCTATAACTCCTATTATTGAAATGTCTCCTAGGAAATATAAAAACCAATTGTATGATGGGGAATAAAATAGGTGCCATGTTAAAGGGTGACTCAACTAATGCTTCCATTTTGAGAATAGACCAATGGCCAAAAAACCCCACTCTTTTTTTGATTTTTGATTTTTTTATTTTTTGCCTCCTTCATGGTTTAACGAGCACAAAAGAGGAATAGAAGTATGCTCGGTCTCCTTTATGGTTTAATGAGCATGAAATAATGATGCAATTAAGTTCAGTCTCCTTCATGGTCTAACGAGCATGAAAGAATGACACAAGTAAGCTCGATAGATTTTTTGTGTCCTTTTGTTGGAATACTGAGAGATGGGGGGTGAATCGGTATGATCACTTTATTATCACTTTTAACCACAATATGTAATCATTAACATCATCAATAGTATAAAATTAATATATCATGAGCAGTATAAATCAACAGAGCATAATCGACATCCACAAAAACACAGTACACCAGAATTTAAGTGGAAACCCAAATGGGAGAAACCAAAGAATGCTTTTCTTATATATCAAAAGAATATATTCATTGGAAAAAACAAATTTCCAATTCTCCAACTACAACTGGAAGGAGGATTCAACCACCTATTTACAGGATCCAACTTGGAGGAATCTACAACTCCCTAAATTCTATGGCTCCAACTAGAAGGAGGCTACAACCCCCTGATTCTCAGGCTCCAACCTAAAGGGAGCTCCAAATCCCTATGTTCTTTGGCACCAACCGGAAGGAGGATACAAACCCCTTTTCTTTCCCTGTATTGTCGCCTTGAAATATAAGTGTAGACCAAATTTCACTACCACAATCACTATCACTGTCACTGTTACTATCACTGCCACCATCTCACCAACCTGTAACTTGTCACATCAACCTATCACTGTATCCAACCTGTCACTTTCGTTGTACCATCAACATGTAACCTATACCATAAACATGTGTTATACCAAAACCTGGACCATATCATGCATCAAATTTGTAGCAACATGTGCATCAATGTATAAACCATACCATAATCAAATCATGTACCATGTACTAGAACATCAATAAAATGTAAACCAGTACCATATACCATAGAATCAATCATGTATGGACCTATACCATATCATCAATGAAGAGCCTCATAGAACCAAATCATGTTCCCCATGCATATGCCACCATACAACAAGTGTATACCTCAACCATACATCCACATCTCAAAGTTGAACCATAACAATCATATCATAACCAAATACAAGAATATACCTTTATCAACCATGTAGCCAAGATGTTCCTCAAACATGTGAAAAACCAGACATACCTCAAGCATGTATCATACCATAACCAAATACAACAATCACATAAGCATACCAGTTCCTCTGTAGCTGACCTGATACACAATATATCTGACGTGTAGGCTTACTTCTGACTTCATGGACCTAGTACTAGCATTACTCAATCTTTCATGAGATTTTCAAATATCTGCGACTTCCTCTTCTACTACTCGTAGATATCCACACTTTTCTCTACTAAAACCAATGTACATCCATGCTCTTCTGACCTGTGACCCATGGATACCTCAGAAACTAGGGTTACTCACATTTGTTGCAACTCTGAGACTTCCACCTTCGACCTTCCTTTGCAACTTCAGACTTGCTACCTCAAACTCAACCTCAGATTCACCAATAGATCAAAGTTTTTCACAAGATAGATAATCAATAGAGATGTGTGAACTTGTGCTTTTGAAAGACTCATTGAGGGGTATTTATATTTTTTCTAGGAAACATCTTTCCTTAAACTTATGGGCTTATTAACTTTCTTGATACAACCACTTTACCCTTTCATTAAAGACTTGCAACCAACTAGGGGCTTCTTGACCATTCTTCGAGGCTTCTAACTTCACAAGGCCATAACTCCTCAAGTGTGAGGAAATACATGGTGTACCACCTATCATCGAAAACGAAATGATGAGGTTTATCCATACATGAGTGAGTTACATGCATTTACACCATCCTTCATGACCTTTTTCCTTGACCAAATACCGGTTCCATAACCATATCTTTGGGGCTAACATAATTCTTCAAGGTTTGAAATCAATGAAAACCAATATTTCAAGACCTTTTATGAGTCCAAAAAAGAGATAAAAGTATACTCGATGAGAGAGAACGAGTGGCTTAACAACATGCTCTTGTGTTCCAAGTGCATGGAACCGACCTAAGAAATGAGGAATGCAAATGGTACTAGCAAGTGAGATCCACTCTTAGCAGGTGTTCTCTCTCTAAGTACAAGGGTGCAAATTGAAGGCCAAATAATGCAAGAGATGGATGGTCAAGGCTATTGCATATCCGTAAGTGGGATATGGGAAAATAATAGTGCAACGATGGGCAACGTGATGCAAGCAAGAAATTCCTAGGTGACCATTAAGAAACAAGAAAAATGTTCGGGAATCCCCACGGGATATGGCTAGAATATAGATTAAGAGAGGAAAATGAGGCTCAATATTCAAGTCACGAGGAGGCTAAAGGAGGGATCTCGGGCCTACGGAAAAACAAAACATGGGAACCAAATGGAAATCTGGGTGCCAAATAGGGAACCCATGAAGGGTAGAAACTACCAAACCAGTTACGACATGAAAAAGAAGTGGCTAAGGTCACAATTGACTAGGTTCAAACCAAAGGAGTAACATTGGAAGTATGGATGGTTAATAAAGAAAAGTGGGAAGTGCAGGGAAAAACTTATCCTTGTATGCTAGTTTAAGAATATATATACCTTGAGTGTAGTGGAAATCACCATGTTCATAAAAAAGTCCCTAGAATCCTATCAAGAACATGTAAACTAGATTCCAAGGTCAAAAAGCATAATGAAATATCAAAAAAGAAAATATTTTTGAATTTTCTGGATATGATATATGCAAAACAAAAGCACTCACACCACACACCTATGTACAAGGCACTACACATATTGATTATTTACATAAAGTAGAGCACATTGCAAGGCTCAGGCCAAGGAGTTTTTTTATAACCAATGAACTCATGGGTCGATGTTCACATCATATGGCACACCATGTCGGGGCCATGCCACATATAAATGAATTTATTCATACAAAGATACTCATCATGAGTGGTTTCATGAGCTATTAAAGCTCCTTGATGGGATCCATAAATACATGAAGGAAGTACAAAACAAAAATATTCAAGGGAAGGGATAGCAGAGAATTCTACGGAAAGTTTTGAAAAAGAAAACCAAGGCAGAAAAGGGTTGATACTAGGGGTTCCAATGGATGCTCAAGAAAATTCTCCCAGTATTGGGTCAAGAATCATCATGATAAATCTCATTTGTTTTAAATGAGAACAAGATGATTGATGCATCGCCTCATCCTTTGGATTTTCTATGGAAATCGTGATTTCCAGGATGGCCTCTTCTGAAGGAAACTCAAAATCAAGGGAGTCATGTGAACTGAGAGAGTCAACAACCCATATGGGAAGAGTAGGTTGATCAGACTCCATATGAACATGGAGTTGGTGACCAATATCAACATATGCTAATGGGATCATCGTATCGACAATCACAATCGTGGTGAGAGGCATGGATGCTCCATATGATTCAACACCCTCATGATGAGGTACCACCTAAGGATCAACAAACCCGAAAGATCCACTAGTAAATGAAGAAATCATGTTGATAGGATATAAATTGGAAATGGGAGACAATGAGAGAAGGGGAAATATTACCATCAACGAAGGATATTTGAATGTCTCAGCACCGACATTGACAAAAGACTGCGTGGTATGACTAATAAAGGGTACATTTGACCCCACATTAGATTCAAAGTCTGGGGTACATAACACAAGTTGATCGATGGTAATGATTTCCCTTATTGAGGGAAAAGTAGGACCCTAAAGAACGATGAGACAACTGCAGTCATCTTGTAGAACCAAGTACACCTGAGTAACAAGTTGTACTCAAGAGGTGCATCAACAACCTCTACTTCAACAGATTCAGTCTTTCCACCTATCTCGATGGGTAAGGAAATGATTATTCCATGGGGTTGGAACATGTGTCCATCAAAATATTTCAGTAGTTTTGCAGACGTGTCGAGCTTAGGAGACCCAAGGGCCTTCCAACAAGAAATCAACATGTTGCAAGTCAAGGCTCCTTCATCAACAACTATTCGAAAGATGTTCTTACCCATCGTTCACACTTTAATCTGGAAGGATACTCGATGGGAGAGCCTATGAGTAACCTAGGATGAATCAAATATCATCAAGCTCAACTCTGAGGGATCAACCCTGCTTATGGAAGATAGCCCTAGAAAAAAGTGGGGATAGCTTGAGGGATTATGTAGTAGAGATGGGGATCCCATTCCTTATAATAATGGGTACCATGAATTGTTGAATATGATCCCATTTGAAGCCTTGTATGGTAGAAAATGAAACACACTAGTGAGCTGGGATAACCCAGTAGACAAAGTAGTTATTGGACTAGAATTGTTAAGGGAAATGGAAGAGAAGCTAGTAAAGATCAGGAAAAATTTAAAGAGTTATGCAAATAAAAATAGAAAATACATGGAATTAAAAGTGGGAGACCATGTGTTTTTAAAAGTAAAGGATAAAAGGATCTCGCTAAAATTGGGAATTTTCCTAAAGTTGGCAACAAGATACTATGGGCCATTTGAATTTTTAGAGAAAATAGGAACAATTGCATACATGCTTGCATTCCCTACATCATGAGAATTCATAATGTGTTTCATGTGTCTTTATTGAAGAAATATGTGTATGATCCTAACCACGTGATTGATTGGAATGTGATCCAGGTGGAGCACGAAGGGGACTTTCGGGTGGAGCTACTGCGCATCCTAGACTGGAAAGTCAAAGTGTTCAGAAAAAAAAGAAATTAGCCCAGTAAAGGTCCTATTGGACCTACTACGGTCCTGAAGATGCTACATGGGAGCACGGGGAGACCATGCGAGAGGAGGATTACCCACACATTTTTCAAATTTTGAAGAAAATTGAATGTACATTCATATATAAGTGTGCAAGGATCTATTTTGATAGCTAGAGTTCCTGGAGCCACACCTCGGTTGTCTGAATTGTGTTGGAGCCTGAAAAGGGAGTGGTACAACTCGAGGAACTATGATGTAGAGAAGGGGGGACACTTCCTTGGATTGATTAGGTTGAGGGGAATGAGAAATTGTTGGTTGGAATAGCTACGAGAGTTGTGAACTTGCAAAAGTACCAAGTATTATGATGTAAGTTTTGTACATGTATGTTGATATGGTGTTGTGCACTGAGGACAATGAAAATTGTAGGGGGGGGAATGCAACATACTTGTTTTTAATCCTCAATTTAGTGATGTATAATGTAAATATGATATATGTTGACGATCCAAGAGATGTAATATGTAAACATTGTAAATTGAGAATAATAAAATAAAATGTATCGTCAGTTGTAGATGGACACAGACAAAGTCATGGGGGCTAAGTTTCCACAAGAGAGGGAGGGGTCTAAGGAGGAATTATTCATTTGTATTAAATCCCAAGCCACTTCCTACAATTATTGTTTTGTATAAACCTTCTATTTTTCTTTTGAGGGTATCAAAGCCCCAATCATTGAATACATGTAATAATATCCCCAATAGAGCTAGGCTAGGATATCATGATCTTCTATGCAATTTTGTTGTTCCTGGTTGTCATTTTTCTACAAATACTTTACATTCATTCTATTAAAAAAAATTTCGTTAAACATATTGCAGAAAAACTAGATACACATGGAATATAAGAGAATCATGGATTATTTTATTATGAGTGAAGATATAAACATCACAATGAAAAGTCTCTAATGGTTGCTACAACAGCTGCAAAAACATCAATGATAACACACACTACTACATATTGAAGAATTTGCGACGAATTACTTGCAACGAAAGTAGTTTTTCATCGCAAAAATGAAGATAAAGATTTAAATTTATCTTTCTTTTTTTTTAATCAGCCTGCATTCGTTGCCTAGGCGATGACTGTTGGACACACCTACCACACTTAGAGGGGTGGTGAGTGAGTGTGGGGCTCTTTTTCTCAAAAGCTTCCCTCTTTACAAAAACTCCTTCGTGAACATTCAACATTTATTCATTACCCATTGCTATCATTTATAACCAGCTAGATGAGAACATATTTCAACAACATATATCGCCAATATATCATCATCAAGTCATCACTACAAGGAACGCAAAGAACACAAGATGTATGTACAATTTTTATTTTTATTATGGACAACAATCCGGGGTTTATCAGCAACAACTGAATAGAGTACAACTCTACAAGAGCACCAACTCTATAATGCAAGACTTAGCTTACAGCCTCAGCACCAACTGAGATGAGGTAACAATCCTCAACAGATATCAATCTGTCAACAGGTACGCGACCTGTTAGTAGTGCAACTAGTGTGTGCACGCCAGGGGTGATTTTAAGAACCCCCCCTAAATTTATATGTATAATAAATGGGCGAATCCCCATGATACATAGGAAAAATTGAAGGCTATTTTGTCAATAATATAAATGTATATATAATTTTTTGGTGAATCTTTTATTCAATTATATAATATTGTAAAATATTGGTGAATCTTTCACTAAATTATTAAATCTTGTAAAATATTGGTGAATCTGTCACTAAATTATAAAACCTTGTAAAGTTTAGGGGATCCTCCAATGACCTCACCTAAAGCCTCAATTTCCTAACCTGATTGACAGACATTGCCTTGCATTGACATACCTTGCCTTGAAATGACATGATTTGCATTGACATGCCTTGCCTTGGCATGCCATGCCTTGCCTTGCCTTGACATGCCATGCCTTGCCTTGACATGTCTTGCCTTGCCTTGACAAGTCATGCATTGCCTTGAGAGTAGCTTCAAAGAAATCCATAAGTATATGGTTTGGGCATGCATGCACATTCAAAGGAGAGTGATAGACAAAAAGAGATAAGTTATGTGATTGATGTCTATTGCTAATGTTGTGAGTGTTAGCGCTCAAAAGCGCACAATCAAAATTTTAGATGATATAAATCATATTATTATGAACCTTAAGTCATCTTATCTTGCAGCTGTGGATGTTTGGGCACATATGGACATTCGATAAGGATGCAAAAGTGACAATGTTGGGTTTGGTACCAAGTTTGGCACAGTCTTGTAAGCATATTAATTGTGTTGCTGGTCATAACTAGTCAAGTATTCAATGCTTAGTTTTAAGGGCGAGGCAACAAATGTTGATAAATATCAATGACTAATGGGAAGAGCCTTTAACAAGCCAGGGAAGAAGTATGATCCTGAAATCTAGAAATTCTCTTGGCCAATTCAAATGTAGTGTTCAAGCTCTAGACATTCCATTCATCTAAGAGATCAATGTGAAAATCTTGTTGGGAGATTTATGAAGGAACTAAACTATGGAGGATAGGAAGAAAAAATAAAAAGGGAATCTAAGGCTCAAGCAATTAGTTTAGATGATGGTTTGGTAGGTACTAAAAGTAACCACAACTCATTTGACAATGATGTTTAGGGAAGGTTTCTCCAACTCTTCTTCAATTGCTAAGACTTCCAGAAATCAATCAAGCATGCAAGAAAGGCAAAAACCAAGTATATAGCTAAGTTTTTAGCGCAAAACAGGAAAATTACACTATGTGCGTTGAAAATGGGTTGTAGAATGCCATTTCACAGGAATTGGTCAGATAAGGTTCAAATTTCCATCAAATCAAGAGGATTTCTTGAATAGTCCCAAGACTAGAAAATAGTCAAAGTGGCACACATGTCTTTTCTTTTGTAGAAATAGTGCCTTAAAAATAGGAGATTGGTTATTACATTAGATACCCATTTTAGTGGAATCCCTTCAATATCCCTCAATAGGCCTTTAATGATCATGTTGGGAACAATCCTCAAAATGATATTCCTAATGCTTGTTATGATTGCAAATGCATGCCTGAAAAAACAAGCTCAATGCACTACATGTCCATGATGAAAACTCTCTCACTAGGTCCTTGAATAAATTGCATGACAAAGAAGTATAGTTTGCTGGATAGATATCGTTGCATATTAGTCTTTTTGGGCAGAGGTATTTTATATAGTATCAATAAACCATTGAGTTCCCAGGAATGTTGTAGATCACCTGTAATATTTCCTTGATAACAATCTTCTTTTCATTCACACTGCCTTAACATTTTGCCCATGAAAATGAAATCATTTCTGGCCTAGATACAAGAATGCAAATATATTGTAATAATACATTGATTTCCTACCCGAGATAAGTCTTAGTCATTAATGCCACTATCTCCAGACCAACAAAATGCTTGGAAAAAGTTTGATTGTATTTTCTTTCCCTCTACAATATGGGTCTTAAAATTCTCTAGCAATCATAAAAACTATTTGATCTCTTGATCATATCAAAGATTCTTCAACACAAGTATTAAGTCAAGTGAAAGGATCAAAGAACACATTCTTGTTACTTCTGGGATAAATTCTATGTTGCCTCCTATGCCGAGTGCTTTGGACAATGGGCAAGTAGTATCATAATAGGAGTGTACTATTTCAAATGTTAGGGTGCTTCTTCTAACATATAATGCAATTCTCTAATCAAGCCTCCATAATGAAAGAGAACTACCATGAAAATAGGAACTAACACCATAAAGATAACCACCAACACAACACCAAAGAGTATGTCACTATCATCCATCCAAGCATCAAGTACAACCATGAGCAGAAAGAAAACATGTACCAGGACAGACCACTCATATCAACATGAAGCCTCCATGGATCACCAAGATCAACTGTCTCTAGCAAAGATAAAAGAATCACCCATGAAGATCATCCACGTGTGATGAAAATCACACTTGTTATTCCTCATACAATATGAGGGCTAACATGGTTGTTACATGTCTTTTGTTAGTTAGGCTAACAATCAAAAAGTAGAGTAAATCATGAAAACAATCCAGCAGCAGTTATGCTTCTCAACAAATTGAACATGTGTAATATGCGACTCTAAATTTTTAATTGCTATGTCATGCAATACTACCAGGCAGGTTGCATATTTATGTATTTTAATTGATCATCATAAAAGGATTGTGTTTAAACTTTATTTGTACCTTGTATATCTTACCAGGTGGCTAGGGATGCTCAGGGTATTGTTTTGGGTGGTTTATTAGAAGCACCCCTACAACCATCTAACAAAAACAAATATCAGGTATGATTAACTTATTCTCAAATTGATTTGTATTTGTGATTATCATTATGTTCTTTAAATTCATAGATGTCTAAACCTTTTGTTATGGTTGTAGGTACTAAGAAACAACATAAGTCTAGTCTGAAAGGTCATCAGGGAACAAATGACACTTTTGTTTTCACGAATGTTTCTGGCAATCCCATTTTATTCCACCCAACAGGTACATACTTTCTTATGTATATTCACATTTTAGATGATTAATAAGCATAAATAATGAGTACACAATAGTCTCCATTTAAGCTATGGACTGTGTTTTGGGAGGAAATTTTACTTCTATTATAAATGCATATGAAGTTTGACTTTTCTGAACGTCATTTTGTTCTTTATTTTATTTCTTTTATGAATTTTCCTATTGACATCAAATTGCTGATGATAAATAACGTAAATAGTTCTTTGAGCAATTATGTGGATGCACTGTTTAAAAAACTATTCTATGAGTGTATGCTTGTTTGCAGTTTGGCAAGCCACCCAAGGTTACCCAGGCCTTATCATTGGTTAGACAATCAATATTCATTCCATCATTCATGCACACATACCATCATAGTTATACCGTGAACACATGCTCTCGAATAACATAGGTACAAAAGCATATGGGGTACAATCCTATGTTATGGTGCCCCCCCCCCTCCCCCCTTGTGGTTCACTCTTGAAGTGTGTTTCCAAATGGAGTGTTAGCATAGGATTTGCAATTGTGCAAAGCCCTTCACAAGATACCAATCTTGCGTAACAATTGGAAGTAGTTGTCACTGTCACCTAGACAAGTACTTCATTGATTTCTCCATTAGCATTTGATCTACAAATTTGTTCATTGGTTCTTTAAAGAGATCTTAGATGGAGATTGTTTAAAGCATGTCCTGTGATTAAATCATTTCAATTGAAATTGAAGTGGTTATTATCTTGTCAGAGTTGATCTTATGCGTAATTTTGTGGATTTTTTCTACAGTCTTTAGGGCTTTTTCTCAACCAACTTCTCTGGCTCCTCTTCAACATGTGCATGCTTCAAGTTTGAAAGGTTTGTAAGATGGAAATCGCTTACTATGTTATAGAGAAAGGATTATGCATCAGTTTAGTTTTAATGAAGTCTATGTTTTGCAGGTATAGAGAATGGTCCAAGTTCATATCAGCTATCAGCTAAGTTCACATGTGAACAAATTCAGGGGTTTAAGCCTTTTGCTGGAAGTAATTAGAAACAATGTCATGGACAACTGCAAAATTTCATTCCAAATTTTATAAAAAATTTTCTTGATTTATCTTCCTGTGAGAAGTGGCCCTCTAAACTTGTATTTATGAAGTCAAAAGTTTCCAAAGTCTCTAGTGAAAGGGTCAATATTTCTGAAATTGGTATTCACTAGTTCAAATATGAACAACTCGATGCTACTTGCATTGATTAAGTGGATTGTTGTGGTTGAAATCATAGCCTGTAAACACAAGGATTAGATCATAATTAAGGATTAGAGTCTTAGTTATCATTTAGATGCCATCCACATAAAGAAATCATATGCCAATAGTTTGATTAAGATGCTTCTAAACCCACAACAATGATAATTCTGATTAAGGGAAGCATTAAAATTTATTGCAACTTCAAGGATCAAACATGTCCATATGTGATTTAGATGCCTTTGTATTAATGCATTTTTCTGTCATTGATAACATATAAAACAACATAAGTGTATCCAAACAAATCAACATTAAAGGCATATAAATTATATGTGTCGTGTGTATGTTTGGCCAGATTATAGCCTTGCAAAAAAATGACCCAAAGATGTGTTTAAGTGCATTTATGCATGACCCAAAGACATTATACTTGATTAATAAATCAGTTCTGCATTAAGGGATCTGTAGATGGTTCTTATTATCACAACAATTTAATCTCCAATGGGAGAGGAGGCATTAAATTTTATAATTAATAATCACAGATCTGCACTCAAGATTTTATTCTACCACTGAACCTGAAAACATTAAGAAAGACCAATAAAAACATCAGATTTTGGAAAACTAGAAGATACAAATATGGATCATGAGTGTAGACACTACATACCAAATTTAATATCAATTCAGCAGATGACAAAGTTTGATCTGAGATACTAAATATTCAAATAAACACCAACAAGCTAAAATAAAAAAAACAAAAATATGAAATTGAATGCATCAAGTTGGCAAGTCAGAAAAAGGCATCAGTGCAAACCTAATTTCAATAAATCCAAAAGGAGTGAAATAACACATCCACTGCAACAAGATATAATGTGGCAATTGTCTATGGTAAACAGTAGTTATAGTACACCATTTTGTCACATCGAAGTTAATTCCTGCCTAATRTTAAGTGGATTGTTGTGGTTGAAATCATAGCCTGTAAACACAACCTAATCAAGAAACAATAGCATTTATCCTCGGGAATCATTAATCCTAATTTGATGTGGGTGCATGCAAACATAATTTGGATAAATCCAATAAGGAACAAAATAACACCATTGGTTGTAATAAGATATATATGGCAACTGTCTACAGTAAATGGTAGTTGGTACATGGTTTCATGATTCATCACAATGAAGTGAGTTTCAATCAAATTTTTGGTGGATTGTCGAGGTAGAACCCATAGCATGTAACTAATCAAGAAAACAATAGTAGATCATCTTCAAGAATCATTGCATTACACCAACAATATATAAATGGTTATGCACTTGGAACTTGTCAAGGCTGGCTTCAAGATTGGAAAGTCCACAACAAAATTCCAATTGTGAATGAAAGTGCATGCTTGTGATATGACCCAATGCCTATGAGCATATACTCCTCATTTCAATTATATTAACCATTTGCATGCATGTAATATAATCCTCAAACCCCAATGACATAATACATTAATTATGTGATAATGTGCACAACAAATGATTCTCTGGCACCAACAACCAAAATTGTTTGGGATCCTTGTGCATATAGCACAAATCCCAGCAACAATAGTAGTCTAGATCAGAAACCACCAGAATGAAACTTCTTCATCTGGGCCTGCTAATTAAGGAAGTTGATTAATGAATCATCTAAGTAATGCCTCATTTTTTTGTTATGATAGGCTCGTTGTTCATTTTGGTTCTTAGCATATTGAACAACAATTTTGACATGTTAGCATATGATATCACAATGACAGTATGTTCTATTTTGATGTCATTGATGGGAAGTGTTTTGATTAATTTTCCAAAGTGAAAGTTGATGATTGAAGCATAGGGAAGATGCTTGATTGAAGATAAGGAGCAATTGAAGAAGACAGAGATGCATATCACATATTTACTCTGTTTTTAGGGTTTGTGGTAATAGAATAATAAAAGGGAGGTGAAAGTGCAAATGCAACATTGTGAGAAGGGCTTCTTTTGAGATACAAGGTGTTCACTTCTCCAGTGATACATTTCACAATCCTCAACACTTGGTTTTAGCAGTGAAAGTATCACTTTATTATATCAAACCCTAATTTTGAAGATGGAGTGAAAAGGAGGGTAAAGTGAAGAAGAAGTTTCAAGTTTTGAAGGTTCTACAGGTCTTAGTATGAATTATCAGGTTTACAAAAACTCTGTACAACACTTGATTCATCTACCAAAACAATTCTCCACGCATATTGCTCAAAGAGAAGCCTCTAATTCCATTATTATCTTTACTTCTAGTATTTAGGTTATAATTAGAATTGGGATATTGTAATCTTGCTGAGGAATGGAAATGAAGATTTATCAACAAAAGTATTGGACCAGTTTCTCCAAACAATGTAAATGAAATAATGATTGAGAATAAATCCTACTATACAAGCTCAAATACCCCTAAATATGCATAAGAGAAAAGAAGCACTAATATTTTCATTCCAACAACATGGAGTTCACTCATATATGTCATGGAAGCTTGGCAATTACTAGCAACATAAGAATGCAATTTCATCTACTTGAATGAGCCCATTCTTGCTCAGCGGAATTATTGTTAATTCGAGTATCTACCCTTTAATACTAGGACACTATCTATGTGAAGAGATAGGTCCCATCTTCATCAAATTCCAACTTCATTTCCTGTCACATACAAGAAAGGGACAATGTAATAGTTAAATATCAAATCATCAATCTTAAAATAACTTGCATCAAGAAAATGTGGCTCCAATTTTACAATGAAAAACACAGAAATGCATCCTCAAATTATAGATTATAGAACCTATTTTTACTTGAAATGCATCCTCAAATTGGCATATAGTAATCTTGCTATGATAAATAATTTCCGACCTACTCCAAAAATAGAGGAAAAACACATCAAAAGAATCACATCATTTGCTTTATTCCATTCACTATTTCTTTCACCACCAATGGAACACATATACCGAAATAAGTGTTCCCTAGGCCCTCATATATATTGCATTAGATCAAATGTTGCAGTATATCAATTTCCCAGTTCTCATCTTGGTGCTCATTTTCTTCATTCTGAACAAGACCCTCTCCATATGGACTATCGTTATGAGCCTCCAAAGAATTATGTTCTGTATCAAGTTCATTAGAGAAACTTGTTATATTGTTTTCTCCCCTTCTATCACAATCTGATCGCCAAAGAGCTAGTGCTCTTTCATATGGAAAATTGGAAATGTCATACTTTGTTACATATAATCTTAAACATATATCCATATGTTTATCAATCTTGTTCCTCATCTCAGACTTCAAAAATTATAGTGCACTAAACATTCTCTCATCCTCCACTGATCCCAAAATCATGGTTTGACACAAATCCACTAATTTGAAATATTCGGATATGTTTTCCTGTAAGTATTGGCTAGCACCCAAAATAGTCCATAATCTTGTTATTGCACCATATTCTAGAGGATTCTCCAAATTGTGAAATTGATTCCACATTGTTTCATCGAAGCGTGTGGCTTGTTGAAACAATTTTGATTGATCCAAAATACCTTCAACTTGTTCTCCATGTATCTCAACCTTCTTGCAAAAGTGGTCCACCAAAGTATTTAATTTTT
>JASDQU010010603.1:74668-99797 GCA_032191745.1 Picea mariana | reverse complement strand
CCTTCACTCCAAGACGACTTCACAGAGAATGGAACTTCTGCTCAATGAAGATCTTGGTGAATATGTCTTCCTTCTATTCTGCTGAAGGAAATAATTGTAAGTCGATGATCCCCTCATGTGCTAAGTCCTGGATGTAGTGCATGTGGATCTCTATGTGCTTCATCCACTGCCTCTGAACTAGATCTCTGTAGAACTTCAGAGTGCTCTGGTTGTCACACTAGATGACGATCGGCCTATGAAACTGAATGTGCAACTCAATGAGAAAATGTTGTAGCCACATAGTGTGAATGGTTATGTTAACTACCCCTCTATACTCTGCCTTGGCTGAAGATGAGAAATGGCAGCTTGCTTCTTGCTCGACCAACAGATAGGCCCAGAACCAAGACTGAGTGAGTAACCAGATGTGGACTTGTGATCAATGTTATTGCCAGCCCATTCGGAATCAGTAAACTCGATGAGATATAATGTAGAGTCTACTGCATAATGAATCCCAAAGGTGATGGTGCCCTATATGTATCAAAGGATACACTTTGCAACTTTCCAATGTAGCTCATCCAGCTCTTGAATGAACTTGGAAACTGCACCAACTACATATGAGAGGTCTAGTCTGGAGTGCGTGAGATACAAAAAGCTCCCCACTAGCTGTCTATACAGTGTGTTGTCAACCAGTGGAGTCCCCCTGCCATCCTCAAGTTTGACTCCTGATAGGAAAGGAGTCGGAGTAGACTTGCAGTCTGTCATGTGAAATCTCTCAAGGAGATGTTGTGCATACTTGGCATGAGACAGTTTGATGTCTGATGCATCCTGACTAATCTCGATTCCAAGAAAGAAGTGTAGTAGACCCATGTCTGTCATCAAAAGCCTGTCATGTAGAATCCTCTTTACTACAACAATCACTGAAGTCGAGCAACCGGTGATAAAAAAATCATCGACATATAGAACTAAAAGTAGAAGTGAATCATCCGTCCTAAACATGTAGACATTCGGGTCTGATTTACAACATGCAAAGTTCTGTGACAACATGTAGGAATCCATATTGGCATACCATTCCCTCAGAGCCTGCTTGAGGCCATAAAGTGAATTCTTTAGTTGACAAACCAAAGATGAGTCCTCCATAAATCCCTAGGGCTGCTCCATGTAGATCTCCTCAGAGAGATCACCTTGAATAAATGAATTCTTCACGTCCATTTGATGGACTTTCCATCCCTTGGTTGCCACAATGGCAAGTTCCAATCATATGAAATCCATATTCGCTACTAGAGCAAAGGTCTCATCATAGTCAATACCATGAACCTACTGAAATCCTTTGGCAACAAGCCTGGCTTTGTATTTGCTATTCTATCCATCCACTATACTCTTGGTCTTGTAGACCCATCTGTATCTGACAAGTTTCCTCCCAGAAGGATGGGGAACTAGAGCCCAAGTCTGGTTCTCGAGGAGGGAGGTGTACTCCTCCTGCATGGTAGATTTCCAAAAAGGATTTCCAGCAGACTCGCCATAAGACTGTGGATCTGAAGAATGAACTAAGAAAAGATGCCTGGAGGGAAATGGTTCAGTGACAGTGAGTGCAACAAGAGGCTCCTCAAAATTAGATTGAGTCATCCTAGTATCGGTTGGATCACCAACGAGATCCCATGCATCCTGAAGAGTAGTCTGTGCCCACTTGGGCCTTTTCTCTGGCTCTACAACTACATCTAGATGCTTTGACTCTGCATCCAACTGTACTGACTCTGAATCTGAATCATCTAAGTCCTCTGGATCATAACTCTCATCTGAAGAAGAGTTGGCATGTGCATGCTCATCATCTCGGACAGGTGGAATAATGAAGGTGTCTACATGCAGCTGTTGAGGTGCATGTGAGACACTTTCCTCAAATTGGACACTATGCTCAATGATGAGCCGATCTAAGGAATGATTAATAAGACGATATCCCTTCACACCATCGGGGCATCTGTTGGGGCTCAAAAATGGCATATTTTCATCCACCTTTCCCTTCATCACTCTTCACATTTCATCACCCCATTAACCTTTCATGATATCATATTCATAAATATATTTGGGTTTCACCTTATTATTTTCCACTTTATTCATTTTAGTATTTAAAAGGAATTTGTGATTAAATGTTATAAAATCAATATGTTTTCATATATATCTCAAATATGTGTGAGCTTTGTAATGTGTAGGAATATGTGAAGGATTAATTCAAAAGGACTTCTCGAATACTTCCTCCACCATTTCAAGATTTGAGGAGATAATTCGAGCCCATTCCAAGGAGAATATCATGGAGATTTGGTTGGAATATATTATGCAAGATATATGAGAGATATGTGCGAGGATTTGAAGGGATTATATTTTGTAATAATGGGAAATAGGTTGAGACAATAGTGGATCTGTAATAATGAGATGGTTGTCTTATCTTCAAGGCTCTCATGTATAAAAGCGAGTGCTCTCTCTTCATGAGAATTCATTTAGGAGAAATTAGGATTCAATTAGAATATGTAATTAGAATTAGAGTAATCAAGTAGAGAATTAGAGTAGTCATTAATGGTAGTCATTAGGATTCAAAAGAGAAAGGGATTCTTAGCTTTGATTCATGGATTTGGTTTTCATGCTTTCATTATTATGTTATGAAGATTGATTTGGTTCTTGTAATGTAAGATTGCTTCATTGGCATGAGCTCACATATGTTGTTGTGTCATTCAATTCTTCACATGTATCTACTTTTCCTTCATGTAGTTCTCCATTCCTAGATTAATTTCCTTCACACAATTTCCCATTCCTAGATTAATTTCAATTCCAAGTCGTGTGCCATATTAATGATTCTATTTCAGTCGTGTGCTAGATTAATGATTCCATTTCAGTCGTGTGTTAGATTAACGATTCAATTCCAGTAGTAGCTTAAACATTAGATTAGATTAGTTATTCTTCAATCTTGCATATACTTTGCATGTGCTTTGTCAATTTACGAACCTCGGGTTGACAAATTAGATAGTTGGGTAAATATCACAATGCAATTAATTCAACATTCAACATTAGTTCGGCCCAATGTAACAAATGTTGTTCCTTTTGTTCTGATTGTTGTTCCTTTCGTAGGTCATGTTCTTCCTTTGAATAGAATAATTGACGTTCCCTTTACGATTGTTGTTCCTTTACAAGTGTTGCATCTCTAGAGGTTGGGTATTGAAAACAAAAGATAAGAACCTACGTAGGTGACAAGTAAAACACTTGTGCCAGCACCTACCTTTGGTTGATGCATAGAGGTTGTGTTTAGGACATCTTTAGAGCCCAATAGTATCCAACAAAAATGCATTCAGTTCTCTGTGGATCAAGTGCCTTCCTCTTTTCATAGGGAATCCTGGCCCATGCACGTGAACCGAAAATGCGAAAGTGGGTCACTTCTGGTTTGAGGCCACTCCAAGCCTCGTAGGGGGTCTTATCATTGACATATCTATGGGGAAATATGTTTTGGATGTATTTTTCATAGTTAAGTGCTTCGGCCCATAGTCTCTCTGGTAGTGACTTTGCATACAGCATGCAAGATGCCATCTCCTTTAGAGATCATTTTTTCCGCTCAACAACTCCATTTTGTTGCGGAGTATAGGAAACTGCATACTGCAAATGAATCCCTAATTCATGGAAAAGATTATGGATCTCATGATTTACATACTCTCCCCCATTATCAGTTTGGAGGACTTTGAGCTTCTTTCCGAACTGTGTCTCAACCAAGGCGTTGAAATCTTTGAGGTGTTGAAAGACCTCATATTTTTGCCTGAGAAAGTAGACCCAAGTAAAACGTGAGAAATCATCAACAAAAATGAGAACAAACCTCAATTTGTTGATGGATGGATGTGGAAAAGGACCCATAATGTCACTGTGGATCAGATCTAAAGGCGTGGAAGCTCGCCGAGACTTTCCTTTGTTGAATTCCTCTTGAGGGTGTTTTCTGAGAACACATCCCTCACATACTCCCTTGGAGAAATGGATGTCTGGTACACCATCAACCAATATTTGCTTGCTAAGATGTTGCATGTATCTGAAATTCAAATGTCCAAACCTTTCATGCCATATCCTACTACTTTCATTAGCATGAGTAAGCAGTAAAGCATAATCATGTTCAATGAATTCAGAAAGAGTATACAATCTAGACTGGTGATTTACCTCACCGGTAGAAACCCTGGATTTGGTTTTCATGTCATAGATTTCCACGAAATTTGCTGTGAATATGAATTTATTTCCGGTGCCAGAATTCATCATATGATACATGGAGAGAAGGTTGATAGAAAGTTTGGGAACTTGCAACAGATTCTCGAAGCTTCCGTTGGTGAGTTCAATCCTTCCTTTGTCGTTGACTTTGATAGAAGAGTTTTCCCCCATCAGATTGAGAGGACATTTGCTTGCATCCAAAGAAGAATATACTTCTTTTGAGGCATCCATGTGATGTGATGTTCCTGAATCAACGATCCAAGCTTCGGGAGAGGAGTTGGTGGCAATCAAGGCATGGCTAGAATTACCTTTCTTGGAATTCATATCTTCTGGCTTCTTCTTCTTGACACCCTCGGGGATGCACTCTCCAAGGTTGTTTTGCTTAAGTATTTGAGACATCATATCTATTTGTTTTTTCATGCATGTAGATTCTGAATGGAATCCTTTGTGACATTACATGCATTTCTCCCCTTTTCTTCCCTTTTCTCCTTTGGATCCAGAGGCATCGATGAAAGGTTTTGTGCACCCTTCCTTCTTCGGATGTGCATGAGATTTTTTTTATATTTATCTTTATATTTATGATATTTGTGGCTACCATCATGCACAGTGAGTTCATGCGCCCTTGGGCCTTTGATTGTGCCCATGTTGATGAGCTTGGTTTGCTCTTGTGTTAGGTATTCGATAAAGTCCTCAAGAGAAGGCATCTTCTAGGTGTCTCCAGAGGTGAATATGACCATATGGAATGTAGATACGAATAAACAGAATTTAGTACCAAGCTTGGAGAGAATGGTGAGAACCATTTGTTTCTCCTCCTTTGATTTATCAACCCCGGAAGCTTTGAGTTGCGATAGTAAATCCTTGAATTTTGTAAAGAAATCTTGGATATTGTCGAATCTTTTTGGATCTAATGTGAGCATATCCACCTCCACCATGTGTCCCCTCATCTCATCATGTTTTCCAAATAGCCCTTCTAAGGTGGTCCAGGCTTCATTGGGAGTCTTACCAGAAGATATGTGAAAAAGGAGATCGAGAGAAATAAGACTGCAAATTGTTTCGAGTGCCTCATCCATGCAATTTAAATAATTTGATTTTTCTATGGTTGATGTCAGTTTTATATATGTATTCAAGGTTAACCTGTATAACCCTCTGGTTTGGATATGTATGGCTATTTTCTCCTTCCATGAAAAATATTTGTAAAGTGTAAGAATGAATTCTTTTTGGAATTCCATCTTTCCATTGTCTTCAATCTTTTGTACCTGCAAAATTTTTTATTGTAACTTTTGCTTAGCAGTCCATTGGATTTGATACCATGTAAATGTGATGAACCTGCACATAATAGATCTATATAAACAATAATACAAACATTTCCAAAGAGAATTGGAGAAATAATAATAAGGAGAGAAAGAATGAAAGAATTCTCATTAACCATTGTGAATAATGAATAATTTACACATGATATACTCTGTATAAATAAATGAGTGCGCACTAGAGGAGAAAAAATGTGCCATAGTGGTGATATAGAGTGATATGGACACACACCAACAACTACAGGAGTGAACTTCCACCTAGTCTAGTCTCTCAGGCAGTTACGGGAGTGAACTTCCACCTAGTTGAGATAACTAGTTAACTAGTCTTCAGTTAACTAACTGAACAAAGAGTAGTGAGGAGTTAACTCGGGGAATCAAGGGTAATGTGCCAGTCTGGTGATGATACCAAGGAAAGGTCAAATTAGCATGTTGACGATCCCAATGCTGCATGGTGACAAAACCAATGCAACATCTAAACTCAACTCAACTAGTCAAACTGAAGTGTCAACTGAAAGACAATATTATCCAAGTGGAATATTCTCCCATAAAATATAGGAGACTGGATAATGACTAATTATGACTAATAAACAAGGAAAAACCTTAGGAAAAATAAATCCTAGGTGTGTGTGAAGTAACTCCAACAAGAAGATGATGGGACAAATCAAATGATCCAAGATTTGTTTGCTCAGTCGGATAAGGAGGGGGACAATGATGGTATTTATGATGGACCTATATTAGAAAAGGAAAATAAATGACTTTATAAAAGGATCAAGAGAAAATCGTCTCTCCACTACATTGTTGTTCGTGAACTTAAAGGTTATGAATCATTTGTCAAACACTTGTATGACATAGATCGTAAGGTATGTAATGTGTTTCATCTCATATACATAAATGTTGACTTCTATATATTTTTTCTAGTGTTAATTAATGTGTAACATAAGAATGCAATATTTACGATTACTATTCTTTACATTAACTAGTAATGATTTGTTATGTTGTAGATTGTTAGGTGAATTTTTGTTACCATCGTCAAATATTTTACCACACACATATCGAGAGTTTCTTGCCATTATGAAAGACAACGGAATGGAGTATCAAACTATAGATGCATGTCCTAATTATCATATTATATATTATGGAGAACATGCGTCAAAAACAGAATGCCCGCAATGTCTTATCAATCGATATCGAACTGATCAAGTAACAAAAAAGGTGCCTCAAAACTTCATCATATTCCCATAATTCCACATTTGCAGCGATTATTCAGGTGTGAAAGCATAGCACAATTTATGGATTATCATGCATAGAAAAAAAGTGGAGATGGTGTTCTTTGAATGCTTGCAGATGGTTATGCATTTAAGTAAATTGAGGAAAAATGGGTAGATTTCAAAGATGAACCTCGTGATGTTAGGCTTTCATTGGCAGTTGACGGTGTTAATCCATTCAGAGAGATTAGATCTATTTACTCAGTGTGGCCGATTTTTGTTATCAACAATAACATTCCTCCTTGGATGTCAATAAAGAGGGAGCACATAATGTTGACAATGATTGTTCCAGGTTTTTGTTTACATTAATATTTTGAATGTAACATTTTCATTTGTTTTGTTTTTTGCATAATATCTTTTATTTATTTATTTACTTATATATACATATCATGGTATTAATTATGTGCAATTTCAAACAATTAGGTAAGTACCAAGTTAAATATATGAATGTATATATTGAGCCTCTTATCGATGAGCTACTAAAGTTATGGGTCGACATCACTATATATGACATCTGTAAACCAATCGGGGAGAGAAAATTTTAATTCCATGGAATACTTGTATGGAAAATTCATGATGCCCCAGAACTAACACATTTTTGTGGTATGTAGAATTCTATTGCACTTTAATACTATATAATTTTTAAAACTATCATGCATGCCTTTTAAATAATCGCATCATTTAATTGAAATTAATCCGTCTGACGTTGCATGTCTTCAAACAAAGGGTAAATTTGCATGTCCAGTTTATCGTCCTAAGATGAAGTCTCGTCATTCAAATTTTTTAGGAAAGGTGGTGTTTGATGAGTATAGGAACCTCCTCTCTAAGACCCATAGGTATCATACTACTGAAAAACATATTTTCAATGAGAAAGAAGAGACTGGATTAAAACCATGAAGAATGACACCTCACCTATGGATATCTGATAAGGAAGTGTTGAAAAGAGGTGTAAGTACACGAGAGAAGTGAATGGGAACCCCCAACTCAATGTAAATTCAGTGATAGTTGGAAGAAATTAGAGTGGCTTTGTGATGACCCAACATAATACAAAAGTGGACCTAACAACTTGAAAGAATGTTTCCACCAAACTACTCATCCATGAAAGAAAATTGTCGTTGACTTGTTCATCCAATGGAGGAGGGAAAGAAGACACATCCTTGTGATATTGTGCACCCATTGGAAGAGTATTACTATTAAATTTCTCATTTGGTGAAGGAGTACTAGAAGAAACAACGTGAATAGAAATGAAGAATATAGTCATTGATATGCTCAAATGTTGGAAAACACTATCAATGACTTGCTCATCCAATGGGGGAGGCTGGGAAGACATATCATTTCCATACTGTGTATTACTTGGAAACTGGTACTATTGAATTATACATTTGAATAAGTGACTAAAGAGACAACATGTATAGGAATGATGAATGAAATGATTGATTGACTCATTTGCTTGAAACAACTGTCATTGACATGTGCATCCAATGGAGGGTGGGAAGGTATATCTCTGGAATATTGTGTATTTACTGGGATAGTGGTACTAAACTATCCATCTAAAGAGGTGTTTGAGAAACATCCTATAATAGAGAGGATATAGGAGTACCCACCTTAAATAATATCAATTGTAATTGAAGTGAGAGTAAGAAGATCCAACTCCATATATCCAAAAGAGCTTGAATACAGCCAAGCATGCTCAAATAAAATAAGTGTGTGGGTTTATGGATACCCAACATAGGTACACTTGAGAGAGAGAATCTTAGAATGAATCTGAAATATAATATGAAAGTGGGTTTATAAATAGCCAACTCATCACAAAGAGTGGTCATGGCCAAAATATAGAATATAGGTGATTGAATTACAAGTGAGATTTGGTGTCTAGATAACCAACTCATGAAGATAGTCCATTGTAGTCAAAATAAAGAAGTGAGAAGGTTAATGACTACTCATCTTGTTGGTTTTATTGATATGAGATATGATGGAAATTCGATATTTTATTACAATAATGAGTGTTCCATATATAGGGAAAATAAGATGACCATCCATGAAAGGATGCGTCCCTTGAATAATCAATAACTAATTATTATCATTTACTTATTATATACTATTTTAATAATCAATAATAATTATATTATTAATTATTGTCTTTAAAGAATGTCTTCCCGATGTTGTCCAAACATCAACACTCCCTCTCAACGAGGGAGACATTTTGCAACATGCCACTCTTGTCTTTGAAGTATACAAACTTCACCCTAGACTCATGACACTTGTATGTTAGTCTTGGGAGACATCTCTCTCCCACTTGAACCGAGGAGAAACTCCTTCTGTGATTCTCCCTCTGAGCCAATTAAATCTCTCTAAGATTAGGCTCACTTTGGGTCCGCATGTAATAGCATATAGCATTTTAAGTCTTTATCATTCCTTGTCAAATCAACATGACTAGGACAAACACCAAACCAGGATCTTTCACCATAGGCACACACCTATGAGTGAATGTCGACTTGATGCTAACTGACACGTAGAAAGCACTTCAAGCACCATGAGTCCATATTATTCCTTGTCATGATCAAGGAAGGACTACGTTTGGGCCCATTTATCACAAGTGCACCTTTGTGATAAATGTATCTTATCTCCCTTGGTCTGCATCCCAATGTAGGAGAAGTTATGCCCGATGCTGAAACATCAACACTCCCTCTTAGCTAGGGAGGTATCTTTCCATAGTAGTACACAACTACTGTCTAGAGATATACAGTCTCCGCCAGTGGTACAAAACCACCATAGTAGTAAAAGATTTGTCACACATGGCACTCCCAGGTGGACTTCTAGAGGCTACTCCATCTAGGAATACTTAGGGTCAACTCCCCATAGTGTGAGACATCAAGGGCCAACTCCCTTGACATGTACTCATGTTCTCTGAACATGGGATCATGGGCTATAAGCCCAAATGAACTTATTCCTTCTCGAATAAGTGTCCTCACAGATCAAATCAAATCAATTCATAGAGGAGTATGATATGTATAATGTTTGTCACACATGGCACTCCATGTGGACTTCTAGAGGCTACACCCTCTAGAAACACTAGGATCAACTCCCATAGTGTATGACGTCAAGGGTCAACTCCCTTGGCATGTCCTCATTTGCTCTCCACATGGGACATTTGGTTATAAGACCAACCGCACTTATCCCTTCTCGGATAAGTGTCATCACAGATCAAATCAACTCAGTCACGGAGTAGTATGAAGAATGTCTCAGGAAGCTGCAAACATCAACACTCCCTCTCAGCGAGGGAGGCATTCTCTGTCATGCCAAGTCTGTCATAGAAGTACTTGAACTTTGTCTTGGTTTGGTAAGAACATCAACAACCTGCTCATCTGTAGGAAGGTACTGCACCAATACTTCCTTCCTCTGCACCATGTCTCAGATGTAATGGTACTTGATCTCAATGTGGTTTGATTTGTCATGAAACACTGGATTATCAGAGATGTTCACACAACTTTGATTACCATAATGAATAATGGTGGAATCCAGCACATGTTCAGATAGATCTGCAAGGAGCTTGTGAAGCCACACTGCTTCATAGACTTTCATACTTAATGCAATGTATTATGCTTATGTTGTGCTCAATGCCACAAAAGTTCATTTCCTGCTACACTAGGAAACCATGAAAGATCCCAAAGTAATGCAACACTTGAAAGTGCTCTTTCTTTCTACTGCACTCCCTGCCCAATCAGATTCAATATATTCCTGCCATATCATATCAATACTGGAAGTATATCTCAAACCATGTCGAACTGTGCCTTTATAGTATCTCAACACATGTTTCACAACAATCTAGTGTGTCTATCTCAGCTAACTTATAAACTGGCTAAGTGCACTCACTGCATATAAAATATTTGGTCTGGTGTTAACCAGATACATCAATTATCCAATCAGTTGTCTATACAGAGTCATATCAATTTCGTCAAAATTAGAAGAAGGCACACTTAGTTTCTTTAGATTCGTCATCATTGGTATAACCACGGGCTTGAAGTTCAATATCTCAAACTTCTTCAATATCTCAACTGTGTACTTCCCCTAACTTTGGAAGATCTCATTAGTTTTCTGCCACATCGCTAGTCCCAAGAAGTAGTGAATCATACCAAGTTCCTTCATCTCGAACTCAGAGGCCAATGCATACTTTCATTCAAAAATAAAGCTCTATGTACCTATGAGGAATAAATCATTAACATAGAGGACCAAAAGCAGGGCCTCACCATTAACATTTTTGTAGTACAGGTTGGGATCAACAACACTTTTGCTGAAGCCCCAAACTCTTCAGGTTTCCATCAATCATCGCATACCAAGCTCGAGGTGCCTGCTTGAGTCCATACAAGGCCTTCTTCAACCTACACACATGAGACTCCTTCTCATGTATGACGAAACCATTTGGCTGCTCGATGTATATTTCTTCCCTAATCTCTCCATTGAGAAAGGTTGTCTTCACATCCATCTGATGTAGTTTCCAACCCATGGATTTTGCAAGGGAAATAATCATTTGAATAGAAATGTATTGAGCAACAGAAGAAAATGTCTCCTCGTAATCTATTCCCTCCACCTGAGAGAATCCTCTAGAAACAAAACTTTCTTTGTGCTTCTCAATGCTTCCGTCAGTTGTATGTTTGATCTTATAGATCCATTTGGAAGTCACTACAGACTTCCTTTCAGGTCTCGGAACAATATACCACACACCATTCTTCATAATGGATTGATACTCCTCCATCATGACATCTCTACATACTGGATGACTAGTTGCCTCCTCATAATAGGAAGGCTCAAAATGAATGATGTGGCTCATAACTGTGGCATAGAATGAATATCTCTAAGGTCTCCTTCTCTCTTGGAAGGTACCATGAGGAGCTGCATGTCCTTTTACCTCCTGCAGAGTCTAACGAGCCCATGTAGGTCTCTTCTAACCTACTACAATATCTCTGGGAACATCAACTGGAGGTACAAGATTAATGGGATCAATAGGCTCAATTGTCTCCCTCTCAATTGTTGGAGGGTGAGGGGGAGAAGGAACCATCTCTTCTTGCTTCTCACTATCAATATCCATGTGATATCCTTTAGATCTCATGAGGGCTACCTCCTCCTCAAATGTAACATCTACTCACCTCAATCTGTCTTTGACCAAGGATGTAGATCTGGTATGCCTTCGAAGACTCATTGTACCCCACAAATGTACCCTTTCTTCTTGAAGGGTCTAGCTTGGTCCTTTTTTCTTTGGGTATATGAATGTATACTAGACACCCAAATATCCTGAAGTGTCCAACCTCAGGCTTCACTCTGGTGAAGGCCTCCTTGAGATTCATGTTCCTCAAAGACTTTTGTTATGAACATACACTACAGTCATGGATGCCTCTGCCCACAAAAACATAGGTAAATGTTTATCATGAATCATTGCCTTGACTGTCTCAACAATATATGGGCTCAAAAGTCTGCTACAGGTAGTCTGTCATTAATTTTCCCAAAATCAGGTCCTTGTATAGAACCCCTTTCATCACTTTTACACTGGCATTAAGGAAAAAAACAATGCTATACATTGTGACTCCTTGTTTGTCATCTTTTATTCTCCAGGTAGTCACTGAAATATTTCCAGATGATGTGATTCATCCCTGCTCATCCCATAATAGTGACTTCAAGACTCACCTTTCCTCGAACCCAATGTAGCACCAATCCCCCAAACTCTGATACAAAAAAGGCTTAAACAAGTGATTTGGGTTTCAAACACAATTGGTGGGTGACACCCTCAATCTAGTGTGATCGATGCAATTTGGGGTCTACGTCTTTTCTATACAAATATGCCTGACGAATTTTGGTTTCCAAGATGCCACATGAGCTGCTGCTTTGTAGCTTTATGGAGTTCCTTCACTAACGAAATGATGTTATTCAACATTCTCTTCATTTACAATAGCCTTTTGATTTGTGACATGTCATTACTTCTTGGAGCACTTTATTTAAGATAATGGGGGTTTCTTCATACTGTACTTGGTTCTCTTGATCAAAATTTGCACACATCTCAAAGATAAATGCCGGTTGTCTGCAGAAGTCTACCAGTGCTTCCACTACAACTTTTTTTGTTGGTATGATGCACCATACTTTCCTTGAGAAAGCCTAAGTATGATGCATGTGAAGAAAGCTTCCAGGTGTAGCTTCAAGTTTTAGCATGGCGTCGCCTCTACAACAATAGTAATATTTATTCCCCACAGACTCGTAAAAAAGAAGTTATCTTGGCCTGAGAAAACTGCCCAATCATGACAGTGTCAACTTTCCACACAACAACAACAATTTCACTTTTCAGAAACCTGTAGCAAAGGCGTTAACTCTAGCCCGAGATAGCTACTCATTGAGCGATCACTGTTGTTTTTCTTCGATATTTTTTGTATGGATATATTATTTTTCATCTATAGGCAATCACATGTCAAATGAATATGTGGGAGGCATAATTTGATGGATGCTTCTCTGAATGTAGTCCATAGGTAGCCCTAAAAGAGCAAGTGTCTTATCCAAAACTTGGAGACATTTATCACTGTCGACAGCTTGTGCAAAAGCTTTGTTTGGCTTGCAATTCAAACTGTAATATATACATCATGTTGACTATCATTTTCATTGAATCTCTCTTGCAGTGGCACAAAACAATATCTTTCGTTGTAACTAGGTACAAATCCCCTTACAATATTTGTGTTGACGATCCCTGGATGATCAACAATCACTTGCACTGTTGCTTTTGTAGTAAGTTTGCTCAGAAATCGGAAGATATTGCACTCATCCACTCCCATCATCCCATCAATGGAGATTCCAGAGAGATYGACAACAGTTACCTTCGTACCGAAGGTGAGTTTCGACTCGAGTTTAGCCATGTAGGGAAATCCATATAAAAGCACTGCCTGCCACAGTTTACTGCACAACCAGTTGTCCTCTAGTAGGCCTGGATTGCCCCATTTTCCTGGGCCTTCCCGTGAGGGAGACAACCCAGTCCCACTCTGACACCATGTTGGTTTTATTCATATGAGATATGATGGATATTCGATATTTTATTACAATAATGAGTGTTCCATATATAGGGAACATAAGGTGACCATCCATGAAAGGATGCATCCCTTGAATAATCAATAACTACTTATTATTATCATTTACTTATTATATACTATTTTAATAATCAATAATAATTACATTGTTAATTATTATATTTAGAGAATGTCTTCTCGATGTTTTCCAAACATTAACACATCTCAACATAGGGTTGGCCCTATTCATATCCTCTATGAAGATGTACAGGGGGATAGGAAGAGAAAGCATTAGATATCACTTTCCCCTTGTAATGTTGAATGCAAACCATTTTAAGATATAACCTCCCTAAAACACCATATTACCAAAACCAATATGGTTCCATAATGGGGAAAAGGTGTCTTTGGTGGAGATTTCAAAGGATCCATTGAATTGTGTTGTATATAAGATGTCCTATAAGGAAAAATATAACCACACAATCAAACTAATCCACTAAAATAAGTTGAGAATCCTCCGTGGAATCATTAGTAAAGTAGAGTGGGGTAGATCCCGTGGACTCGAGAGTGTACATTGCATCAAAGGAGTTGAGAGGGGTCTCTCTTACAAAACAAATGGCTAGAGGGTTATTATATTCACAATGAATCATTGTTGGATGCTAAGTAGGCCTTGTTCAACAACTTCAATATCCAACATAAAAATACTAATCCCTGAAATATGAAGAAATATTCAAATAAGGTGGAGTCAATAACAAGAGCATCATCCTCTCAATTTGGTACAACCTGATTTGCAAAATATATGTGAGGACCTCAAGAGAACTAGATAAACACAAGGAGAAAAATGCCAAGCATAAAAATGTTGAATAAATAAGAGGAATTTCATACCCACTTTGGTACTATGTTGAGATAATAAGAGAGTGTGAAGGATTGAATGGAGTCCCCAACAAAAACTAAATTGATATGAACCACAAACAAGAGAAACACAAGATATGATGCTTGTGGGCTGAGTAATCAATCACTATGATCAATATGATAAAATGATACAAATGACAACTTGGGTGGTGTATTTATACACAACTAAAGTGAGGTGTCCCTTCAAGAGGGGGTTATGGGCCCCTAGAACAAGGGCACACTTCCAAAGAGAGTGACTAGGTTGATCTAGTCTAATATATTAAATATATGCTTAGCAATAAATGACTATATGTGAATATTACCATCACTCCAACAACTTGAACCTCCTCATTTACAAAAAGAAATTGTTGCATTGTTGCACTTGTAGTTAATTTTTTCCACCTTTGCAGTACCTGCACCTAGTTGCACTCATGCAACACTAATATTATTCAAGGAGATCAGATGGACAATGTCTTGAACCAAGATAACTATTGTATTAATTCATAATTACTAAACAAGAAAAAATTCACAAGGACTACCATATATTCATTTATCATGGATATTTAAATATGATTATTTAAATCTTCACGCACCAAGTGTTTGACTAATATACCTAAAACGAGACTACCGAGATTGTTATTAAATTGTCAAGAGACCACGTAGACTTTAGTTAAATGATTAAGAGACCATGAAGACTATTTCATTAAATGATCAAGAATCTATTTTTTCTTCGTTTCTTAGGGCTACTATTTCCTACACCATTCAACTATTTTTCAAACATCCCTTTGGTTAATAACATGACAAGGGAGAGTTGGGCCTCAATATAAGGTTGGTGGTTGTGAAATTGAAACTATCAAATAAACTGATTATAAAAAAAGGTTCAATGTCAAGTTTGGAAACCCTTCTAAAACACAATATTGATGGCCCATCATAGTTTACCTATTTGCTTCTAAGAGCATTTTCCAAAAGGGATCAATGGTCCACCATTGTTTTCCTATTTTCCTTTCATAGCATTTCCTATTGTTTTCCTATTTTCCTCACTTCATCATAATTTAATTTAGATGTTCCATTTCTTGTTGAAGCTTCTCAATTTAGTTTGTAGGAAACTTGATCAATTGTAAGCGAGTCAATTGGTTTGACCAACTTGCATTGCAAGTTCAAAAAATAACATTTTGAAGCATGCATAGATATGAGTTACCCTTCTAGGGTCTACTTTAAATTATACACAATTGAGAGTTCCATCACTCCTTAATGCTAGTTTGTTGTCCATCTTGATAGTGAATAATTAATGCTTGTGAAGCACGATCTCTTATGCAAATATAGAAGAATTAATGTTCTTTGTGAGCTTATTTTGTTTAGATAAGACAAATGATAATTAATGAATGTGCCTTCCATTGCACTTAATCTTTTCACAAGATAAGAGGTTTCTTTCCCAAGGGAATATGTTGCAGAGAAAGGGAATCCCTTTTTTGGTGTTGTGAAGGATGGGAGGGAAGAGTTATTGCTGGTGAAAGGTTCATTGTGAACCCTAGAGGAGATTCCATTGTGAGAAATTGAGGTAGATATCTAGTCCAGTTATTTTATAATCATTATGGAATGGGATATGTGTGTGAACTAGAAACAATAGCTAGATCTTTGCCCATGTGGTCCCACAACCTTGGCTTGGTGGCGGAATCTACAATAAATGCCTATGTCTAGGCAAAAAATCACTTGTTTGTAGCCAGTTGGAGGTTAAATGTCCAAAAATGATTATTTAATCTTAATACATGTTGTTTTTTACGTTATGTAATCCACTAGTGGTAAAATGAATGTAATTGGAATTTAGATGCATGTGAAATTAAGACACGAATTTTGCATAATCACAATGAATTTCCGAGAAGAAATGATGCATTTACATTTGAGTGAATTCTTGGCATGAAAATGTGTAAATGAAATTTATGCATTATCTATTTATTTAACTATTTTTAAATTTCCATATGTTGTTGAAAGACTTTTGTTAATAGTGTGGGTGAATTATGTAAAAAAAAAATTAATAATTAGAATTTGGGCATGAATGGTTTTTATGTCTCTATATAAAATGGACATTTTTTTATCCATGATTTCTAGGGATATGTTCTAAATTTACTTTTGGATTGATTATGCCTTAGAATGCATATTTAAATTTATGCATTTCCTTCAAAAGCCAAATTTGAGTGCAATGTTGGCAAGCTTGTTGGATAAAATTAAAGAATTTTTTTGACGGGTGCCCCAACCAGGGATGATTTTAAGGATGGAAATTTATTTTAAAATGTAGAAACCTTGGCGAATCTTACTAATCCTTCATATGCCAACTATAAATGATTGATGATATTTTTGTAAAAATATTCAAATTTCTAAGGATTTTATATAGTTTTTATACAATTTTGGCGGTTTTTAAGGTAAAATAATTTTATCCTATAGAATTTGGGCAAATCATTTTTAAAATAGCGAATCTCGTTTTTGGAAAAACCATGGAAAATTAGCTCATGAGCGAAATTTAGCCCCTAAAATCATCCCTAGCCCCAACAATCAAGGGAGGCGGGTTTGGGCATGCCACATATATGCTTTCACTTTGACATGAAGTTTTTCACCTACCAGAAATTTGCACATAAGCAAATTTAATGCAGTTCTTCATAACAATGACCAAATATTTTTGTAAATGAACATTATGGATTATTTCTTAGTCTTGGAGGGTCAAGATATCAAAGATTGTATGTGATATCGATAATATCAACTATTATAGAATTAAATCCTTTGGTCGACCAAAGATATAATGCTTTAATAAAAATCAATAGATTTGAAGACTACCTCAAAGTTAACTTGAATTCTTTCTAACTCTTATAGCAATGAATTGTGACAAAAAAAAGAACATGATATAAAACAACAACAACAAAAACCCCACGTGTACTCATTCCATAGAGGAAATGTATTACAATGAGCTAGAGGTTAAGAGACAGGGAAAACCCCATGACAGTGAACCCATGCATACTCATTCCATAGAGGAAAGGTATTACAATGGGATGGAGGCCAAGATACAGGGAAAACCCCATGACAACAACCCCCATGTGTACTCATTCCATAGAGGAAAGATATTACAATGAGGAGGCCGAGAGACAGGGAAAACCCCACGACAACGATCCCCGCACATACTCATTCCATAGAGGAAATATATTACAATGAGGAGGCTGAGAGACAAGGAAAATCCCATGACAAAAACCCCCACACATACTCATTCCATAGAGGAAAGGTATTACGCCCACATCATTTGATAAAGGAGGTTGAGAGATAGGGAAAACCCTATGACAATGACGTCTAGAGATAGAGAAGACCCGACAAATCCCCACAATGAAAGATGAGGCCCTATCCGGCCACTATTCCATAACTATTATGTCTTGGAGTGGAGACATTCGAGCTCTAGACATGCCACCAAAATTGGTAGTTTCTTTTTATCATTTTCACTCATTTTTAGCCTCTTAGAAGGGTTTTTAGAAGATCCCTCTATGACTTTCCCTTCCTTTATGTCTCTTGCTTGAGTTTTACCTTGCATTTTTAATATGTAATTGCACAATGAAAACTAGGTAATGACTATTTGGTACCCTAACATGTCTCCCCTTAATGATTTATGGGATTCCTCAATTTCTTCCTACAATCGAGGACCAAACTAAATCTTGGTTCCATTGCTCGACCATCCCTATATCTCGATCCTTTAGTTGATTGGATCTTGGAACTCTAGCAAGGATTCCCTAAAAATTTCCTCAAACTTACACTTCAACCATTGAAAAAAGCCAAGAACAAATCCTGAGCAAACAAACAAGCCAAGAACATGTTATTAATTCAATGTTGATTTTGAGCAGTTGCACCATTTTCCACTGATTAACAATAGGCATGTTGTTATTATTTGTACACGGGGAAGGTTTCCATATTTGATAGAATGTAAGTTCTTAGCTAGACATTGCTCAATAATGTATTTACATGAGACAAGGTACTATTTGAAAAATCTACATGACTCCTTAGGATGTGGTGCATTCATTATTAAAAAAATCATAGAGTCTGTTTTTGCTTATACATTGGGCATGTGAATGAATTGATCATTTACTAATTAAATCAGTTTTTAATTCATTTTCCTCCTATTCCAAGGTCACAAAGGTCCTTACATGTGTGCTAAATCGCCTTGATTTTGATTTTGAGTTAGCAAAAGTCAGGGCTAAAATGTAACTTAATACTTATTAGGTACCCAAATTCTCATTGCAATTTGGAAATACTTGCAACATCAAAATATATCACAGATAGAACTACTAGCCACTAGAAAACACAAATATATCTCTAGGCTAGTGATGGAACCATTTGAGCTCTTTTCCTTCAAGAAAATTTGGAAACAACTTCAAAACTACAACATCTTCAATCATGAACTCTACACGAGCTAGTGCAAATAAATAAACATGTGTCATAGGGTCTTGGCCCCTTGGCCTACTATAGTTGGGTAAATGACACAAAGGAAACAACTAGTTTCTTTAAGGCCATTAAATAAACTATCAGATAGAGCCTTTTGTAGCTTAATAGAAGGGTGTTTACAACACCATGAAGTGACTATAAAATAGAGAATCTAATAGTGTAATAGAAGGATGCCTTCAATGTTGTGAAATATACTACAAAATAGAGACTTTAATAGCATAAAGAAAGAGTGCTTTCACCATCACAAAGAAATTGTGTAATAGTGACTTGTTTAGCATAATAGAAGTGGCTTCCCACACCAAGAAATTGTCTCCTAATCATGCATGCATTTTTTTACCGCACCATGAAGAATTTCCCTAGGTAAGTAGGTGATATTTTTAGCGATATCCACATAATGTGCACCAGCAAATTGAGCCACAACAAAGCCCCCATAGAACTAGATGTGTTGTAAAACTAGACTATTGCAAAAGAGTATTTCTATGCTCATTAATTGACTTATCTACAAAACAATATTGGTCTAAGTAGTACAAATGCAAGTGTTTTCTAGAGAGATTATATAAACAAAGGCATGCAATGAATCTCTCATTAAATCAACGAAGCAAAAAAAATCTAAGATTAATTTCTTGTCTGTGCAAAAGCACTAAAGAAAATAATGCATGCAAGGTAAAAATGACACTAAAGAAAGTGTGTTGAAGTAAGAAAGTGAATTTTCATATGCACAAAAACTTATATATAGTTGTAGTTCACATAATTTGATAGATACATGAATGAAAAAAAATAAACATGTTTTTCCACCCTATCTTTGGCTTTCGAGGTGCAATATTGGGTGATAAAACTATTTCATGTGATGGGAAATAGCATAAGGTAGAATTGGGCCTCCACAATTAGGGATAGAAGTTTAGTTAGAGTGGTTACAAAATCTTGCAAACTAAGAACATCACTTTAAATAGGCTGGAAACTAAGAACACCACTTTATTTTTTCAACACCTATGTTACACCTATGGCTATAGCATTTGTTGGCTAAGATAGTCCTTAGAAACAATATCACAGTCTATTTATGGAATACTACTATATCAATGGTAGGAAATTGATTCATGTCAATATTAATTGTAGTAGAGTCATAATATTTTTCCACCATGTTTCTTGCATCCTTATTAGTTATAGGATGGTGGGAAACAATGGTGAGAGTAGAATCATTTTTTAATCTTTGGGCTTTTTATAAGATCCACTTAGTGTATCTTAAAAAACAAATGTCGTAATTCAAGAAGTATAATTTAGAAATTTGATAATAAATATTAGACCATGTCAAATATTAGACCATGTATCACCTGTGTGCTTGAAATTACTCCAAATACACCTTTGTACTTTTCATTGGGTGAATAAATTCGACTATTATGGGCCCAACTTGACCAAACTAGCTCGTGAAGTGATTATGCAATTCATTGGGATATGTAATTTACTACATTTTGGTGTAAGAAAAATTATGTGAGTATCAAAGGATTTATAACACAATTGTGCACCCCATGACTTAAGATTCCACATAGTTCTCCATTTGGTCGGCTTTAAAGTTTGACTTCTATCCTTCATGAATAATTTATCCTTTATCCATATTTGTTTACTTCTATATGGTGGTTAATGCTTCCATGTTTCAACTATGTTAAAGYAGCCACAAATAAACGAAGAGGCCTATGGAAACTCATTACCCATCCATCTCCAAAATGTTGCTTACTTATTTAAATAATTGGATGCATAGGTATTTTCCAACCCAAGTAGATGGACATCTAAGTAAAGTGAAAAGATCCTAATTAGACAWGAGCCTTATGGTTTTATCCTCATGACTATTGTTTTCTTTCAATGTGAATTTCCATTTTAATATTTTAATGGCATTTTTTATTGCTCTATATCAAAATGAAATGGATTGGAATATCTTGCAAGACTACTTCCATTTATTTGGATAATTAGCTCATTTTTTTTTCATTGGCAGTGGACATATAGTAATGAATCAAGAAATTATTTATTTGCTTGAAACCTCTTGCTCCTTCCCATAGCTAGGTTTCATCGAAGTTGAAATTCTTTCATTTCATTTTCCTCTTGCATGGTTTAAAGAGTAGAGCCGAAATGCCATCAGTTTCACGACCACTCCTTTGAGTAACAACAACCTAAAATCAAGCACTAATTAAAATTTGTCTAGCAACTTTAATTTCTAGGGCTCTTCAAACCATCTTAGCTTAGGTGTAGACCTTTGGAATAGGATTGTAAAAATAATTTTCCAAAGTTTCTAAACAAACATAGAGCTTTGAGTTAGGGAGTGAAATCTAGTTTCTATATCACTGACTTTGGGAATCCCTTCTGACACAAGGGTCAAGCACGAGGTCACATTCAGGCTGACAGAGTAATCAACCCTACTGTGTTGGTCTTGGTGTAGTGGTTGCACGTATTACGAGGATCACTTAGGAGAAACCCATCTCTATGAGGAATCTCTCAAAGTGGTTTCGAGCTTAGTTACCCTGCCCTTACATGTAAACCAGATTGTCGACTATCCCCCCTGATTTGGTATAGTAGGTGGTACCATAGAGGCCATAATATTTTAGACTTCCTACCCAAGGTGACAACACAGGTAAGGTGGTGTTGTACCTAGGATCGACATTGGCTAGACTCACTCAAAATCCTTGGAGGGTTTCCCACAACTCGATGAAGTAGCTTGCACCAGGGAATTAGTTCGTTAAGAAGGTTTTCAATGCAACTTTCCCACCTGCCGAAACTCATCCCCTTCGTGCATCGATCCTGTGATGTTGGATTCCATCACCAACTAGCACTTCTTTGTGAGAAGATTTGTTTGCATGCTTGACTCCTATATTAATTAGTGTGTGTTGTTTGTTCTCCTTAGTAGGCCTTAGGATTGAGTCTGTGTGTAATGGCATAAGTTATAGGGTCTTCCAACCAACATCGTGTCCCATTACCGATTCAATGGTTTCCAATCAAAGTTAATAATTTAGGTGAAAATAAATGTTCTTTCTTCTTAAGCCCATATTTCTCAATTTGATTTATGATTATACAATTTTTATCTCAATTACCTAATGAATTTTTCATTAACATGAATATCATATTAAAATTGATCTCAGAATATTAAGGAGACTTGGCACCCCTAAGGCGGAAGAGCTCCATTAACTATATCAATAAATTTAGTTTCCAATGAATAGTTGGTTTTAGGGATTATAGAAACATATGTCATTCCCTTTTATAGAAACATGGATTTTGTTCCCTTGTTCCTCTTAACCAACCCTACAAGAGTGTTTTTGTCACATGTTACTTCTAGGCTAGAAGCTCCTCCAAAAGTGGATTTGGATGCCAAGATAGTGGGGTGATCATTAATACATGCAATGATTTTTCTCCATGAGAACCAGATAATATCCTTTCAAGCAAGGGAGTTACACCAAAAAAATCATGATTGGACACTTCTCAATGTAATTGGACCTTGTTTATGTGTTGTTAGATCTTCACCCAATGTATTGATGATAGCCATTGCTTCCTTCCTGTAGCTCCCATTATTTTTGTTCTAAATCTTCTACAAGAAATTTTGAACGATGCTAGAAATATACTAAGCTAAACTTCTTGGCACTGCAACTTAAGCATATTGTCAATAAATACCCTATTTTGGGTAAGAATAGTAAGCACATGATCCCTTATTCTAGGATGAAAATTTCTACAAACAATGCAGTTGCATACCCTTGTTTCCATTGTCAATCCATATGAAAGAAAATCATCTTCTTATAAGCTTTGAGCTATTGCAATAATCACACATAATACTACATTTTGTATGAAAAACTAGCTGGATTATTCATTGTTCTTCTCTCTATCTCTTTCTTGTATCCACTCACTAAGGATTTTTGTTGATATCCATTCTAAAAAATTAAAATAAATGTTCTACTCACTGATTAAAATAGATGTTCTACTCATCAAAGTTGTTGTTTTGTGTTATAATAATATTTTTAGTGCATCGATTGACATTGAGACTATCAGTGCCTGCAATCATGGAGATATGTTTCAATGTTAAGTTTGTCTATCACAATTGTACAAGGACAACTTGAGCAATGCCCATTTTGAGCATCAACATAAATGGTGATCATATTGGAAACAATATTATCCATTATTTTTTCTAGCTTACTCACCTTGTTTCTTAAAATATCACTCTTTAGATCTCAACGATGGTTCATCATTACTGACCCACCATCATCCCTTATGATGTCCTGAAGAATCCTAATAAGGAGCTTCTAGCTGAAAGTTCTTTGTTGAGTTCTCAAACATTCACATGCCTCCCATTTGAAAATCCAAATAATAAAATCAAACACTTTGGTTAGTATTGTGTCCTTAATAGAATTTATGATTCCTTACATCCACTTACATGTTTCTCCTTACTCTCAAACACTGAGCTCCTTAATGGTTTATCTCAAGTCCATTTTTAGTTGGAGGAAAATCTATGAAATGTTCAAAAAGTGCTTTACCACCCTTGAGAACCAACATGTGGAGGTTAGTATTGACACAAACAATCATTTTAAATTTCATGAATATTTTTTCCTTTATGTAGTGGTACATGAATCTCAAGACTCGTAATTTTCCTTGTTAGACATCAAGGAAGCTACTTCATGGTCATATCTTGAATTCATCAGTCATACTCCAATTGAAGACTCTATTGCCTAATATATATGGTTTTGTTGACTTACCTCTCATTGAATTTTACTTTGAAACTCCCATCATTCTTTTCCCAAAAAATGAAAAATACAATTTATTATCCTATATTTGATCCATTTTCAGAATCATGGTTTTGTAATGGATTTTATTTTGATGATTCTCTTTATGATGATTTACATGGTATCCATCCAATATATGGATATAGGACAAACTCTATTCTACCTTGTGATGCTAAGATCATAGATAAATTCATTGATGATGAAGAATTCGGGTTCAACTAGAGTAGAGAATTTGATTTTGATGATCGTTTGTTCAATTAGCAGTTTATAGATTACCCCCGAAACCTAGGTTATGTTCATCTTGAATTTGAAAGTAATAAAGTAGAAGAACAATACAACAAGGGAACATTCGGCCCTAAATCTCTCTTCTATCCAAACAAAATTGTGCATCACACAAATTTTGAAATTTTATATGTTGTTAAGATCACTACCACATCCCGTATCGAAATTCACAAAAGTGATCTAATGAATGCATCGTATATAGAGATAGAAAAGAAAGGATCAATATATGTTGTTTAAGTATATTTTTTTGTTTTAGTATAGATTAAGATCAGTCTTGATATAGGAAATCATTTTGAGATTAATGGTTGTCCTTTTTTAGTATGCAACTAGACATGCATGCAATGCAACTTGACATGCATGAAACTCAACATGCAACATGGAACATGACTTGTCAACTTGGATTTGACCACTCGAATTAGACAAGCAATTCGACTTTTACAACTTGAGTTTTACAACTCAAACTGGAGATGTAGCTCTACCTTTTACAACTTGAGTTTGCCACTCAAATTAGACATTCAACTCGACTTTTATACATGGAAATTCAAATTTATTTTCATGGTGGATAATCATGTTACACGTGCCAATGCACTTGATCAATACATTTACATTATTTTCATAAGGAAGATTGTTTGTTTCTATCTCATAGAGGACAACCCTCGCTTAACACTCTTATTGGTTGGAAAAAAAGGGGCACTGTAATCTCTAGTAAGACAAACTAAAAGATTCCCCCGGGGGGGGCAGCTCAATTGACAAGTGCCACGAAAATGAAGTTCCATGAGGTTTCGAGTTCAACTCCCCCTGACTTGCTTTGTGTGCCGTGTAAGGGGCATCGTGGGCACACCTAGAGGTTATATTGGTAGCGGCTGGATAACATGGCCACGTGAGCATGTGCCCAACTAGTTGTTGATTCCTCCAGACATTATATATAT